>JAWPHD010010760.1:0-90315 GCA_037043455.1 Cyrtodaria siliqua | reverse complement strand
CCCACGATGCAGTCTTTTGTATCAATTGAAATGTCAGTTTCTGGTTTCTGAATGAACCAATTCAGCATACAACGCAATATTGTCTTTGATTAAAAAAAAGAGCATAATTTACATGATGAATCAGCCAGTAATAGTCTCTATCTGATAGTCAATCAAGTTGAGTCAATCAATACAGAAGTAAATCAAGGAATCAATCAGTAAAATCAATGATACATAATACCAGGTAACTAAAACACATCCTATTTATAAAGCAATTTATTAAAGCAATCAATTTATCTATAAACATTATTGAATATTTGATACAAACATCTCATACATGTCCTAGATGGCATCACAGATTAGATAACTGAAACAAAAGAAAAACAAAGTGCCTCATTCAGACCACAGGTATTAAAGGACTCGAAACCCGTGGAGAAATAGTAAATGATAATGTAATCTTATGCTGTATAAAAGGATTCAGACCTTGAGTGTCAAACATAACAAGTCCAATGTTTCAGTGTAAAATGGGACGACCTTGAATATAGTCCATGGTTACACAAGTTGTCTAATAAATAAGGAGACAGTATAAAAGCCAGAGGATCAGCCTTAGTAAGCACTGATAACCACTTAAGGTCATAGACAACAGCCATTTTATTGAAATATTTACAGTTAGCTATGGTTTACCAGGCTGTATACCTTATGTTAGCCATCTTGTTTATGGCAGATGCAAAATTGCACCAGGAACCAGAATGCTCGAAGTTTCATTTCGAGGAAAAGGTGTTAGAAAAACTGATTCGTTTAGAGCACCAGATTGAACTTTACCAATCTATGATGAAAAACTGGGAGGAGAAAATGGTCGAGCAAATTTCGAAGATAGACGATGCAGAAAAGGCACAAATGGACAAAATAGACAAACACATTTCCGAATCACCATTGCAGAAATGACACGAACAGACAAACTTGAAAACATATCTCCACAATAACAGATACAGGATTGGCACAAACAGACAAACTTAATACACTTCAGGACTCGATTCAACAAGAGCTGGAAGGACAGAAAGTCAAGCTAGATGAAGTCCTCAGCAACTTTCAACAGCAAGTTGGGCAGCTGTCCCAGGACCTGACGGACAAACAAGGAGGCATGAACAAAACTATACTGGCATTCATGGATACAGCAGTCAACAAGATCAAAGGTATTTACATTCTAAGTAAACACTACCACGATGTTTTTTATATAAATTCTTCTATTTTCTGTAAAAAAAATGTCACTCTTCCTCTCTTCTTTATAAATGAAATACTACTTATTTAGTACACAAGGAGACCTTAGATCATACTGTTAAGTTTGTTCAAAATTCCATATGTTCAATAAAACTAAATTTGACCTTAAAAGATTCCTTTAACAGTTTTCAAGTTACTTATACTCTAAAATCAAATACAGAAAGATTTTTGGGGGGGAAAATCTTGTTTCAATAGAAACATACAAATAAGAGGGTCAAAAAGGCCCTGAATCGCTTACCTGATGATCTTTGTAAAGATGAAAAAATTGTCAAATAAGCTTCTAATTTCATAACAGAATGAGATCATGCAGTCGATAGCGTGCCATCACAAAGTCCTGCACCCGCCTTAAAGTGTTCAGGCCCAGTCAGTGTATATATGGCTATAGGGTGGGGATCTCAAAGGTTTTCATGTTATGACTCAAGGGCTGTCTCATGGCGTGGGATGGACCTCATGGCCAATGCTGGCTGGATGATTGTATCCGTCTGTTCATGCCCATTAAGTGTATATATGGTTATAAGGTGGGGATCTCAACAGTTTTCAAGTTATGACTCTGGGGTAGGGATAGATCCCAGGGCCGATGCTGGGAGGATGGTTCTATCCGTCTGTCATGCCTAGTACCTTAGTGTGTATATGGTTATAGGTTGGAGACCGCAACAGTTTCCAAGTTATGACATGGGCATTATGTCCCCAGGGGTGGGGATAGACCTTTGATATGATCGATACTAGTTGAATGGTTGTATCTATATATTCATGTTAGAAAGTACATAAATGTATACAGACTAGGTAAAACAGGTGACCCCTGGGGTTGGGCAAAAGTTGACCCCATGGTCTTGATTTGAACAAACTTGATAGAGGGACAACACAAGTAGACACAAAATGAAACACAAAGACCAGATTTCCATGTGTCGTAAGTTACATGAAGACACTTTAAGCGGTTATGGTGTTATGCTCAGGAAATGCACATTTTGACTATTTCGTTTCTATTTCGTTTCTATGGAATGTAAAGTAATAATTGAAGTAAGAAATTTCTATATACCAAAATGCACCTAAAAACCACTGGCTTGATGCGAGATAAAGTAACCATGTCTCTATTATAGTGATTGTATACGTTACACAGAATATTTTAATTTCTGAATATTGAATCAGGGCTGTTGCGAAGGTAGGAGGGTTTTATTGTATTTTTATGTATAGTTCTAAGTATACATAGAATATTTTAATTTCTGAATACCGAATCAGCGGCTGTTACAAATGTAGGAGGCTTCTGATAAGAATTGTCATACAGCCTATCTTCACCATTGTTGGAACACACATTTGATTATGTTATCACTCAATTGATCTATAATGCAATCGAACAAACATGGGTTTCCGACAATGATTTCATACAGGATTGAAATCATGTATCACTACACTACCAATTTTGCCACATACAAAAATCATATGATTATTATATGATTCTCATATGATACCTATTACAGTCTTCGATTTAACCCACTAGCCCGAAGCCCGGGGCTAGTGACACAAACAATTTAATTCAAAGACTACTATTATATGACACTAATATAAAAGGAGGAGTATATGATTTTTATATAAAACCTTTCATATAACAAGAGCTGTCGGAGAACAGCGCAGCTCGACTATTCGATTTTTCAGATAATAATTGAATTGAATTGGATTTTATAGTCGCACCAACAGCTAAGGTCATATGGCGACTTTCCATCTTCCATTGGTGGAGGAAGACCCCAGGTGCCCCTCCGGGCAATTTTCGTGCACGGGCGGGCACCTGGGTAGAACCACCGACGTTCCGCAAGCCAGCTGGATAGCTTCCTCACATAAAGATTCCTAGGCGCCTGAGGGATCGAACCTACAGCGGTGAGGGGCAAGTGATTGCAAGTCAGAGACTCTAACCACTCGGCCACGGACGCCCCTTTCAGATAATAATAAAATTATATAGCCAATATATACCATCAGAAACAAGGCTAAAACAATGTGGGGGTGGGGTTGGGGGCGGGGCCGGTATAGAAACTCGGGCCGATATAAAATAATTGTTAGAATCTCATACAAATTATAGTAAAATTTGGGGCAGGGTGTGAAATTTTATTTTATTTTTATCAGTTTTAATCCAAAATTGCAGTCATTTTAAAGAAATTTGTGGTCGACAGGCAACTCAGGGAGGGAGGGGATGAGAATCTAGCAATTTTTATTGTGGCCAAATTGAATTGACCGAAACAACACAGAAACATGTAAAAAATAAAAAATAAATAAAAAAAATCGAGTTTCGAATGGGCCGGTTGGGACCAACATAGATATATGTAAAAATAAATAAAAAAACTCGAGTTTCGAGTTGGTGGGGTAGGTGGGTGGCGGGGAGGGAGTGGAGAGACCAACATAGATATATGTGTAAGAATTTACCAAAACAACACAGATTTATGCAAAAATAAATTAAAAAATCGAGTTTCGAGTTGGTGGGGTGGGTGGGTAGGGGGGAGGGAGTGGAGAGACCAACATAGATATATGTGTAAGAATTGACCAAAACAACACAGATATATGTAAAAATAAATAAACAAATCGAGTTTTGAGTTGGTGGGGTGGGTGTGGGGGGAGGGAGGGAGTGGAGAGACCAACATAGATATATGTGCAAGAATTGACCAAAACAACACAGATATATGCAAAAATAAATAAAAAAAATCGAGGTGGGGGGGGGGGGGGGGGGGGGGGGTGAGGGAGGGAGGGAGTGGAGAGACCAACATAGATATATGTGTAAGAATTGACCAAAACAACACAGATATATGTAAAAAATAAATAAACAAATCGAGTTTCGAGTTGGTGGGGGTGGGTGTGGGGGGGAGGGAGGGAGTGGAGAGACCAACATAGATATATGTGTAAGAATTGGCCGAAACAACACATATGTAAAAATAAATTAAAAAATCGAGTTTCGAGTTGGTGGGGTGGGCGGGTGGGAGGGAGGGAGTGGAGAGAACAACATAGATATATGTGTAAGAATTGACCAAAACAACACAGAAATATGTTTAAAAGTATAAACAAGACGGGTGTTCTGCCCAACATGTGTGTTGCCTGTCAGCGCTTTGTCAGTATGACAAGGTTTTTTGGACCCTGATAAATTACCTTGACAATTAACTATAAGTTTTCGTGAGAAACAAATGAATATTTAACCCATATAATGACCTTCAGTGTGACCTTTACCTGAATATATTTGGAATGGCCATGTCGATGTTGTCATGATGAGTATATATTGAAAGTATGATGAAGAAATATCAAGAAATGAGAAAGTTATAGCCAACGTTAAGTTTTCTTGAAGGAAAAAAAGAAGAGTACTTAAAAAGAAGAGTACTTAACCAATATAATGACCTTCAGTGAGGGGTGGGGAAGGAGGGAGCCCATGTCCCAATATCGGTGAAGTATGAAAAAGATTCATAATGCTATAAGACATCCCAAACCAAAATTATAGATATATACAACAGCTTACACGCAAACAATGATCTGCCATTATTGCACGTTTTAAGGGCAATCACAATTTGGGTTCCATAAGAGCCCAGAATTTTCAGAAGAGAAAATTACTTATGCAACCTATTACAACATACTATAAGGAAACCAATTCCCAAATTTAGCTGAGCTAGAACAAAAAATGTAAGAGATATAGACCTGTAAACACAGCTTACACGTAAAATTCTATGTGAAATGTAACACATTTTAAGGACTATCAGAATTTGGGTTCCATGGGAGCCCTGGGGTTACAGGAACCAAAATTGCTTATGCAGCCCTTAAGATAATGCTATCAGAAAGCTCATGGCCAAATTTGGTTGTGCTAGGATAAGAAATGTAAGAGATATAGACTTTTAAACACAGCTTACACACAAAATTTGATTTGAAATGGACACATTTTAAGGATTTCAGAATTTGGGTTCCATGGGTTACAAGAACCAAAATTGATTATGCAGCCCGTAAGATAACGCTATAAGGAAGCCCATGGCCAAATTTGGTTGTGCTAGGATAAGAAATGTAAGAGATATAGACTTGTAAACACAGCTTACACGCAAACCTTGATGTGGACGCCGACGCCGGGGTGATTATATATACATAAGCTCTCTTATTCTTCGAAAAGTCGAGCTAAAAATCATATAAGTATAATATGAGAACCATATAAAAGTTGGGGGGAAAAATCATGAGAATGATATGATAATGTGTGTTTTAAAAAATGTTAAGCTTTTATGAATTTATTCTCATATGAAAATTATATGAAACTCCTAGTATACAAATATCATATCACAGGTTTTATATGAGAATTATAGGTGGCTCCTCTTATATAAGAATCATATGAGAATGAAATCATATGTTTATTATATATGGCAAAATTGCCTATGTATTGTATGACAGCCACTATCATTTATGGTCTGGCCCCAAAGCCTGCAATTTGCAATTATTTTATTCCTACAAATAAATTCTGAAATAATCTTCAATCATTTCTTTTTCAGTGGAATTGACCACACCGACAGTAGTTTTCAAAGCAAAACATGTTGCCGACGCAAGTCCAACTGTTGGGAGCTTAATCAGGTACACGGAGATCGTCACCAACGTTGGTGGGGGATATGACACCAGTACTGGCTTCTTTACAGCTCCGCAGGATGGGACGTATATATTCGCTGTACAAATATGTAACATTAATCAAAAGTTATTAATGGTCCAGATAGTAGCTGCAGACAACATCATAGCAGCTGTGTCCAACTATGAATATTATAACTTTGTCACAAATTCTGGTACAGGGGTGGCCGTTTTGACCAAAGGGGACAAAGTCTGGATAAAATGCTCATACGCAGGTACTGTTCATAATAATAATGACAAAAGATGGAACAGTTTCTCAGGTGTTCTCATTCACACCAATACAAAATAGCAACATGTGAAAACGACTCATCCATCTAATCAGGAGTTGTCCAATAACATAATCAGAATAATAAATATGGAACAATTTGGTAATAAGTAAAGTGGATGAAAAAGTCCTAGCAAACTGTATCACAGGTAGGGCATACTAGTCTAAGAGCCTGCTTACTGCAAACTTCAACTTTTGTTTGAGTGTTTTAAAACAAACATGTCGAGGGTATAGTGTAACACTGTTGTATCTTGTTCTTTATTTATATATAGTTAAAACAGTTTTCCACTCACCCCACGATGTACTATCATTCAAGTTACATGTATTTGTAAAGTATGCAAGTTTTCAAAATTTTATTTGTAAGATTGCTTGTTTGTCATATATGTTACAACTGTTGAGGGTCATAGACATGTAGTGTTTTTTTTTGGATGAATAAAATTATATACTTTTCTAAAAGTTTTTGTCTGATTTAATACATGTGTTAGTGATGTGAAATAACCAAGTATCTCCTGTAAAGCAGTGCCGCAGAAGACTATCCATATATGTCTATTTCCCATGATGTTCAACACATATGTTTCTTTATAACTGTAGTAGCAGTCGAACCTGGGCTTACGTTTTACAGTTTCATTTATTTTCCACGTCTTATTTCCATGCCTGACAATCAGACCTGTTCCGCAATGTAATTCTAGTTTGCTAACACTACATTTCCGACCCATGTGTTTTGCCATTTATTTCCTACTACCCTCACCTTGCATCCATTTACGGTCGATTGTCTTTGGTTATTCTCGATTTTCAGTTAATTTTCTTGCCATTGCTTGTGTATAACGAGTATCACACAGTACATAAAAATGTGTCTCTAGCTATTTGGGGTCGACTGCACTTTACAGGTGTTTCGATCATTATGGTTCACAACTAAATACATCTTCATCAAGATCCAATTAGCAGTTGTTCACTAATTATCATGTTAGAGCCTACACAATGATTTTTAATGAATTTTGTTACATAACAGTAGGTAACTTAAGAGGCCTTGCGCATTGGATTTTCATCCATGTTCATAGAATTTTATTGCATGGTTGTAAAGTTGAATAATCACCCTACCTGGAGAAAATTATATATATATAGGGTAAATTCCTGTACAGAAGATAGAATGCATCTAAACTTAAATGATTTTGTGGTAGTAACTGATTCTGGTTACTATTCCAGTTTTAGTGTTTTTTTAAATAACAGTCACAGGTTATGAAAAACGTAACTGTTTAAGGTAAGAGCTCTGACTGATAATGCCTGTCAGAAATGGACATGAAAAACTAATGACCAGTAATCTGGTGTATGACACACAATCTATTTATGATACATTCACACACGCATTTAAATCCATTATCTCAAGCATTTTACGAGTTACGGATTTAAAAGAAAAACTGCATAACCTTGAACCTTAAACATGCGACCGCTATTTCTGAGTGAGACACACTATATATTGAGAATGCATAATTATGCACATAAAGTTTCAGCCCATTATCTGAAGCGGTTTAGGAGTTATGCATCAAACACGGAAACTGCATGACCATTACCTGTGATGCTGAATGCATGACGCGATCATCATCGTCCTTATGGTAGTACATACCTACCATACAGCCATGATTTCAATGCTTTGACAGATAGATAGGACCCCATACTCAATTTCCTGGAAAGATTTCTGGAGACATCACGCAATGACAGAATAAACAACTGCCGTATTTCAATAGAACAAACCTTAAATACCGCATAAAATACAGCAAATAGAAGAATATCACAATATAGAGTTTTTTTTACCCGCTCCATAATTTTCGGACATTTAATTTTCAGTATTTACATTGCCTCTCTCCTTCCATACTTGGAAACTTACCTTTGCCCAATTCACAAATAAATATGCAACACACATGCAAAACTGCCATACAGAATAACCAGAATTAATGTGTGTGAGTTCGGCGAGGTTAAGTTTCCAAATACGGAACCCGACGTCATATGAGAACGAGATTATTTCGAACGCATACAATGAAAATTTCTGAAATTAGCAGTGGCTTACAAAAACTTATTAGATTGGCTTGGTATCTTTCTCCTCGGTGAGGTTTATGCATGCATGTGTGGTATTGTAGGTTTGTTCTATTGAAATACGGTGGTTGTTTTTGCAGGCATTTTCAGAAACCTTGCTGGAAAAGTGTGTATGGGGGTCGGTACACCTATCATTCTAAGCCAAAGGAATCATGACTCTACGGTAGGTACATACTACCATAAGAGCCATGATTCTCAGGTCTAGACATCTACAAGCTGGTGCCTGACACACCTACTGATCATGCATACAGTAGTTTAGGACTACATTTTAAATTTGCATGACGGTGACCCTGAACATTTGACTCTGAATAAAGTATGTGGCATGGCCTACTGGCGAATATACAAACATCATGTTTTATCCCGTATCTCATGCAGATCTACAACAATACACACATACATAAACCTGAACATATGATGCCAAATTTGGTACAAGATGATACAAACAATAAGCATAGCTTCGACCAGGGGGCAGAGGGTTTGATGGGTACCGGTCACAACAATTTTTTTTTGTCCAACCCTATTTTGTTTTCTCGAATTAACTTCTTTTTTAATCAGCTAAAAGGGAAGGTGCTTTGTCATTATTTTTGGTATATTTTCTAGAAGGAGCCACTCCCGCCTCTCCCTCGTAACCTCATCCCATCAACAAATCTTAATTTTTACTTTTGTTTTTACCTTCAGGATGGTATGAAATTTGGAGAAAAAATTTCCCATTTTAAAAAATGTTCTCCCATTTGAAGTTGGGGTGTTGGGAGGAGTGGAGACGGTGTAGGTCAGTAGAGTGCTGGAAATAACTGTACCACATGATTATAATAATTTAATACATTACGCATAGGGTAATAGCAAATGGAAATTAGGTATACTACAACTCACTGATTTGAAGTAACGATGGAAGACGAGCTTCGTGCAGATCAGCAGCTGAATCTTCTGTTTCTGGGTGACACAATTTCCAAGAAATCTGTCCATTAATCCATACCTACATTTAAATGTGTATTCAGCACATAACAATAAAAGTAAATTAATACATGTACATATAATTTTTAGGGGCTGTTTTCCCAATGCCAAAACATCTTTTTTCCCCAATTTTGAGACAAAAATTCCAAATTGAAAGGAAAAAAAAGTATATAAAAAAAGAAGAATTAGTGTGACAAGTACTGAGAACGAAACACTTTCAACGCATGTGTTGACATTTAGTATACTGAAAACTGTATTATACAATTATTAAATGAATGTTTTACTGTATTTTTCCCAATTTTATGAAAAATCGCGCTAAAATTACGAACTGTTACGGTATGGGTTATGTTCCCAAAGTATAGCTGATATAGCTGATATGACCATCAGTGAATACTTATTTCTCACCCATTTTGAAAGAGTGACAGATGTCTATCCAAATACAAATGAAAACACCCATGCTGCACTTCAGTTTCATATTAAATGTGCACATGCAATGAAATGAGACGCATGTTACCATCGCTTTAATTATTGTTTACGAAAAAGTTCGGTCTAGAAAACTCGGCTGCATTTTTTTATAAATATTAAATGCTATCAGTTGTGAATATAATTCAATAAAAGTGTACATTGATCACAAAACAAGAATTTATTAGAGCCTTTAAGCATCATAAGAATTAATATATGATTTATACTACAAAAACTAGCCAATTTGTTGAGTTTTCCAGACCCAGCTATTTATTAACAATAATTACATCTGAAGACGTACCATGGGGCCTAGTTTAGTGCAATGGCACACTGAATATGAAACTGAAACACATAATGATGGTTTTATTTGTATTTTGATTGACATCCATACTTTTATCCGATTGCCTCAGGTCCCTTTAAAATAGATTTTTTGCCTCAGGTCCCTTTAAAATAGATTTTTTTAATTTATTTCAACTGTGTACATTTCAATCAAATAAAACAAAAAAGTCATTAAATGTGTTGCTTTTGAAGTATCTTCCCTAACTCTTGTTCAATTTTACAAATTTTACTTTGATTTAATAAGACAAAATTCATAAATATATATCTGACAGATAAATTACCATGGTAAGCATTTGATGAGTGGAACCAGTACACTTTCCATACATCTGTCTGGTACCCCGGTCACTACCCTCTCACAGACACGACTCCAGATGTAATCTCTGCGAACTACTCCACAAATCTGATTCAGTACAATGTCCCAAAACTGCTCTGTAATATACACCAATACATGTATATAACTTTACTTAATACTTTCAGTAAATGTGCTAAAAATTACATAAAACACCATTCAAACAAAGATTTTTTCAGTAGAGAAAATTGCCCGGAGGGGCACCTGGGGTCTTCCTCCACCAATGGAAGCTGGAAAGTTGCCGTATGACCTTAGCTGTTGGTGCGACTATAAAATCCAATTCAATCAATCTTCAGTAGAATACTGAGTGTAATCCACAGGTTCAATATATCATTCAAGGAGCATTGCATGTTTATGTGTTGCTTTTGTTCATGCTAAGGATTAAAGTCCCTCCACCACATATTCAAGGGGTTGTTGCACTATTCTGGAACTAGCTTCATATAAAAGGGCTTTAAAACCCATGAAAAAAGCTGAAAGAATTATCAAAATATTATAACAAATACAAGAGATATGATCTTTTAAAAATATTCAAAAAATCTCAAATGGAGGCAGCCATCTTGTATTGATGACGTCATCGCGCCGTTTTACCATTTATGGCATATTGATAAATATCATTTAAAACAAAGAATATCACTGCAAATACATGTACATCGTAAAAAGAGCATATACAGTATACATATTTTACTTTGTAATTATAATTTAATATTTTGTTTTTGTTTTAAACACTATTTATTATCTAATTTCCATATATGGAAAAAGGCGCGATGACGTCATCATTCAAAGATGGCTGCCTCCATTGGAGTCTTTTTGCACATTTTCAAAAGGTCATATCTCCTGTATTTGTTCTGATATTTTGATAATTCTTTCAGCTTTTTCCATGTTTTTTAAAGCCCTTTTAAATGAAGCTAGTTCCAGAATAATGCAACAACCCCTTTAAGTCAACAAGAATTCTTTAGAGCGGGGATTTTTAGATATCAGTGTATTTTCGGTGGTGTGATGGGTCGAGTCTCTATTTGTAACTGTAGTGTGTCATAGTTCGCTACAGCTGCGAAGTGTTTGATGTAGACAAGCGGGTTACTACATCCGCTGAGCGAATATTTGATGTTAACAAGCTGGTTCCTATATCCACCAGGTAAACATGTTTGTTCCTATATCCACTACGTGAACAAGCTGGTTCCCACATCTACTAGGTGAGTTTTGTCCTAAAGAAATATAAAAAGGTCGGACAGGGAAAGCAGCATTCAAGGAGGACAGTCAACCACAAAACACAGAAACAAACACGCAAACAGACAAACAAGAAGGCAAAAGTAACAATAAATGCAAACGACATCACAAACACAAAAGGGTTGACAATAGGGCTACCACCTTGGAACGGTCAGTGGCAAAGTAGGCCACTGGGGGTTTAAACCGGTTCTAGGGTGCACCAAACCTCACACTTGCCCTACTGTCAACCAATTAAAACACGACAGTGTAAATAAAGAAATCCCCGCCATGATCTAATCTCTAACAAATGAGGCAGCATCAATAGGCAATATAAGTAAAACACAAATATGCTCGTGATAATATAATACAAAAAAACAATAGCCTAGAAAGCCACAATGAAGGTACTCAGTGACTTGGCAGAAGCCAGAGCAACAAGAGAATAAACCATTAAGGGCACGACAAGAAAGATCATAGACAAACATCAAACGCCACCGTCCCATGGCCAATGGGCTTTAGGTAAGCATCATCATAGGGTCCACAGCCTGTCCGATCATCGTAAAATTAAAGAGGAAAGCATAGTGGCGAACTGTAAAAGGGTCCACCACCAAGCATGCAGTACTTTGCAAAATGATAGAAGTCATAACCTCTTTTGATAAACTTTTTAACAAGTTTAACAAAGATAGTATGAAAGTGATCATGACCAAGAATCTTACAAAGTTTATAAATCACATCACCATAGGTTGTGATAGTCTAACTGAACTACTGGAAATTTGAGGCTCTATCCCAAACAGTCCCTTTTCAGGTTCACCCACCGGATTTAGTAAGTCTGCACAGGTGATACAAACTGTGCCCTCTACATGACAGGCACATACAGCTGGTTTGGAGAAGTGCACTACTTGTATGTTTCACATAATGCTGTAATGCCCAAGTTGAAGTCAATGTATATTAGTTTAAAAGAAAACATGTTAGGTTGTGACAACCATACATGTATTTCATCTAGAAGCGCAGACACAAAAACATTTTCTGCTCTCATGAAAATATTAAGCTTAATAATCACTACCTATTTGCTTTAACTTTAACTTTAACTTAACTATATGTTATTAGACATAGGCATGCTCTTTGGAACACTCTTTCTGGTTTATCTGAGTGTGCTCAAATGATTATCACAACAAATAGAAATAATTTTGATAGTACCTAAAAATATGTCTGAATCAATGGAACAGGAATCTTTTATGGTAAATAAAATTGCTAGTTTTTATTATTAAAATTGGTTTAATACTGTCTAACAGCCTAAATACTTTTTTAATAAGACTTTTCCAGTAAAACAAGTGTTGCTGGGTCAGCAGATTATTTAAAAATCTCAATAACTTCACTTTCGGACCAACCTTTCAGGGCGTCTTAACTATATTGTCCACACTGAAAACAATCAGTGTAAAATGTAAAATTTGACAAAAAAGGGGCCCTAACTCTGGTAATACTTGGTCGATTTTGACGCCGAAATGAAATGCATATCTTGACATCATAGGTAAGCATCCTGTAAAATTTCGAAGCAATCGGCTGAAAAGTGTGGGAGGAGATAGATATACAAGATATTTTCATATAAAATTTGACGAAAAAGGCGGCATAACTTTGGTAATACTGGGTCGATTTTGACGCCGAAAAAATATGCATATCTTGACATCATAGGTAAGCATCCTGTAAAGTTTCGCAGGAATCGGCTGAAAAGTGTGGGAGGAGATAGATACACAAGATATTTTCACGTAAAATTTTACAAAAAAAGGGCCATTACTCAGGTAATACTGGGTCGATTTTGACGCTGAATTGGTATGCATATTTTGACATCATAGGTAAGCATCCTGTAAAGTTTCGAAGGAATAAGTTGAAAAGTGTGGGAGGAGATAGACACACAAACTTTTCAGGACGGACGAACATGGCTAACGCTATATGCCCCCTCACCATTCGGTAGTGGGGGCATAATAACCTAATTTCTGATTAAGCATAATAATTTTGCATTGAAAAATGCCCTATCATAATAAAAATAATTTGTCTGTTCGTCGTGTAGCTGAAAGTAAGAGTTGTTTTGAAAACATCACTTAAAGGGAATATAGCGACACAGCCAAACAATCTTTATTATTAAGAGTTCTGAAAAACTTGGAAAATGGTGAAAGAATTATCAAAATCGGATGATCAACAAAGAAGATATGATCATTTGAAGGTTCTGTTGAAACGGATATGGAAGCCGCCATTTTTAGAGCTATGACATCACAGTTCTAAATGACCATATATGGAATATTAATAAATATGAAAAATTACTTCTTTATATGGGAACAAATTAAAGTAACTGTATGAACATATTGAAGAATATGTATAACTAATGTCAATAATGCTTTATATGCCCATTTAAGGAGTTTGCATTCATTTGCAGTGATTTGTCTTGCTTTAAATGATATTTATCAATATTCCATATATGGTCATATGTAACTATGACATCATAGTTTTCAAAATGGCACTCCCATATCCATTTTAGTACAACCTTCAAATGGTCATATCTTTTTTGTTTATCATTCGATTTTGATAATTCTTTCACCTTTTTGAAAGTTTGTCAGAACTATCAATAAACAAGCATGTTTGGCTGTGTCGTTACATTCCCTTTAACTGAGTCTGCAACTTACTGGTATTAATATTGGGTTTGGCAATGTCCAAGGACCCTTTCTCAAAATTATCACAAAATATTATACCTGCATATCCACAGAGACATAATTTCCCAACTAGTCGACTTATAAACTCCAAGTGGCAGTCTTTTGAAAGACGTATATATCTACATGCTGTGGCCATTGTCCGTAATATGTCAGCGGTCAATAACGGAACATAACACTGCCTCGAACATATGTCACTGAAAAAAAACATAAATTCCTATAGAAAAAGAAACAGCATAAACTTCTCATCAACATTATGCTAAAATAGAAAACAATAGCATTTTCTTAGTAATTAATAATTATATGATATAATCATGATTAAATATGAACCATATTACTTGCATCAACTATGAAAAACTGATAAACCTAATAGGCTATATAAATATGTTTAAACAATTATTGATTTAAACCCAATTGTTTTTATTTGTTTAAAATCTGAAAGCAAAAAAGTTCAATACCTACTCAGCATTTTTAAAATATCCTTTTCTTCAAAACATGGAACTCAATGGGTCCTTATGACAGTGTGAGTCCTATATGGGAGACAAAATGGTCTCAGAAAACAGTGAGTTCTTTTATATATTTTTAAATCAAGGATATTTTAAGTGTTTGCATTCCTCATTAAGTAATGCGTTTTTGATTTTACGACAAATTCTAAACTAAAAATAATTGTTAATCATTTAAAACACTGTTTTCGGTAAATTACCGGTAAAACAGTGTTTTAAATCATCAACAATTATTTTTAGTTTAGCATGTCACCGTAAATGTTGTTGTTTTATCTGCACGTTTCCAGCAATGTTTTTCTAAGGTACAATTTTGAGAGACAAAACTGACATATATTGTGTTTATACCAATACAATAAACATAAACATTCAAAAATCAAAAACTCTTATATTAATATTGTCCCCAATAAAAATAAACCTTAAAGTGTTCAATTGTAATGATAATTACAACAAACCTGACTTCAGTCTTCAACTTGTTGGCCATTTTATCTGGTAGAGAAGCCATCTCTGTAATCAATGATTCCCATAGTAGAGCCCGTCCATCTGTCTTCCATGTTATCAGAGAAGTATCAGAGTCCTTGTTCCATCCGCTTTGTTCTGCCATAATGTCAACAAGTTTGTGTTTCCTCAGGTACTCTTCTAAGATTGCAACACACTTGTTTAACTTGTAACCTGGCCTGTACATAGAAGTAAAAGGCAATAACGTACCAGTGATCTAAGAAATTATGTCTCTGTTATTACCTACTAAAACTATAGAAAGAAGTGCATACAACAAACTAAGGCCAAATAAAATTATACCTGTGTTTACTGTAACATTGCTGATAAAAATATGGTAAGGTACTCGTTGGGGGCCACTTTCCAGGTTACAGATTTCCGTCACTTATGTAAACATAAACTAATTTTTCAGACAAATCTATGTATCCTGACAATTGTTAATCTATTTTCTATATGGTTCCCTCTTCCCGGAAATTTGCTACCAAAGAATTTTGTTTTATATAAATTATCGAAGTGGCACGTGACCTTTTTATAAATAGACTAAAACTGAGAAATCATTTCGTTTACAAGCCCAGTTTCCGTCATGTATTTTATCTAGTGATAGATTTATCTAGGTCAAGATACAGTAAACTTTTATGAATTAGAAACTTGTTTGCAAGTCTATTCAACAATTTCATTGTAAAAATGGTATGTTTGCATTGTTCCATCAGTCACCTAATGCGCCTGGTAACGTCAATGTAAAACAATGTTACACTGTAAAGATGGGTAACTCTATGTAAATCAAACAGATACAGGTTGTACGAGTTGCTTCTCTTAGGTTAAAACTATATAATCACGGTATATTTAACTGCGTCCACTGACGAGTGATAAAAATATGCCGTCATTACAGTGTCATTTTTTTAATAGTTTATTATGCGGTAGTATGCGCGCGCATCCCCAACGCCATACAAGGAAGTAAACACATTTTTCGGAGAAATCCGTTTCTAATTATCAATTACCAATTATTTACTTTTTGGTTGTTTTTCCTGTTTCCAATCTTCAGTTATAAGCGTCTGGCAATAAGTGACATCGCGTCAGTAATTTGCAGTGTAAAAACGTTTTTTAAATGAGAATGACGGAAATTGGGCTTGGACGGAAACTGGCCTCTAACGAGTAGGCATTTTATTTTATTTTATTTTTTTATTTTATTTTTTGGCGAAGTTACATTTAAGGTGGTGATGAGCTTTGATGAATGGGAAAATGTGGTATTTTAAAAACTACAATAGATAACAGTATGAAATTGTGTATGTTTTATTGTTTCCCAAATGCTTGGCAACAACTGGCTCTTTTCCCAATCACTTGCAATTATTGCAAAGGGGTAACACAGTTTAATTTATTTTTCGCAAGTCCGGAATAGGGTCAGTTCAAACAGCAGGACAATGAGCACATGAGTCGGCCGTGATCGTGTGAACATAATTATTTTTTCAAAAAAAAAAAATTAAAAAAAATATATATATATATTTATTTTTTTTTCAATTAAAAAAAAAAGGAGTCGGGGGAGTTTTCAGAGGGTCGGTCGGGTTACAGTTAACTCAGGTATAATTTTATTTAGCCTAAGTAGGGAACCTGGGTGGGAGGACACACCACCGGCCCACACCACCACCACCACCCCCACCCTCACCAAAATTACGAATCCACTTCTTAATCTGTAACCTGGCCTGTACAAAGAAGTAGAAGTCAACAAAATATAACCTAACCCAGCCCAGACAGACATTCAGACAATAAGCAGCTCAATGACATTCTCATATCGCAGAGTTACAACTGTCCCCAGTCATACCTGATTAAAACAGCAAAAAATAAGTGTGGGCATAAGCAGTTGATATTTTAGAGCAGACTATTCATAATTTTGATAGAGCATCATCAAAAAAACTGACCAATCAGTGACCAGAAATAAGACATAACCGTATAATACATTCTGGTAGGTGATAAACTCGGTCTTTATACTTGATGTTCAACCAAGTTTATTGTTAAAATTAAGGTATCTACAGCGTGATTCTTTTAAAACCCTGCCTTTTTCATGCACATTCATGCAAATTGATTCAATATATGTATCTTTAAAATCAAAATCTTGAAAATCATCATCTTTTTACTCTGCCAAAGATTTTTATTTTACTATAGAACCTAAGGATAAAAACCGAGTAACACAAATTTTATCACCTACTGAAAATAAAATCAAATCTCAACATCTCTGCAATGCCAAATTATGAATAAGTCATGTTTATCAATCCCGTTTGAATTGCTGTATCATTAGAAAATGTCTACTTTAAAATAAGTAAGTCTAATGCAATTTAAAAGTTGTAACTGTTGTTTTTGTTTGAATGGTCTTTTGTGTCATTTTAGCACATGTTAGGTTAAATATGATGGTCGGTTTCTTTGTGGCAGAAGTTATAGACCACCCCACTTATTCCGGGTAGAACTAGTATACCTTCCACCATCCATCAGAATCGACACTTAGCTTGATTTAAATTGACTGTAATAATCCCACTTTAACATTAATTATCAATCAATTATTTGTCCGTTAAATTTCTGCTTCAACTTGAACTGGAAGCATCTGATTGGTTAATACATATTATGCCTCGTTACCAGATAAGCGACAGATTGTGTCAGAGGGTTTACAAAAGGTAGTGCATAAAATACACGTCTACGAATGGCAAGACGTTTTTTGAGGGTGCATCTATAAACGTCTGTATGTAAAATAAAAAGCACCCAAAGACGTCAAATAAATCTTCTTCTTCTAGTACTGTGCTGGGTTCCTCTGAAACATCCTCACACAAAGAACACTATACAAAGATGCCACTTAAAACTGCAAGTTGTATGACTACAATTTAATAAATAAACAAACCGGTATCTTTTTTTTTCCTTTTTTTTTAAATTTCGATCACCAAATTAATGGTAATCCATTTATTCACCCCGTAATAGGTCTGTGAGGGTCGGGTGGGTCACCCCTCAACAAACTGTACAGATATAGATTAATATACATACTATTTATTATATATATATAAAGTCCAGACTCTATTGTGCCCATCGCGTCAGGTATACCTTGGCGTGTTCGTTGGCGGAGGGACTATAAACCTTAGAATTACACACACACACACATTTATTATATATAAACAGTTTTCAAAATATTTAGAAGAAAAAAAATGCATATCTTGTTTAGAAACTATATAAATGGGGAGCTTTTTTTATATTTATATATACAATATTCAAAAGAGATTTAAAATACAATTTTGATGAAAGGGGCTCTCTGCAATCTGAGGGTCTTTCAAAAGAATTTTATTTGCAAATACACCAGATTGCTGTGTGTCCCTTTAAATCTTGACATTTACAAAATTGTCAAGATATTTATTTTGTTACTTTAATTCGCCTTCATTGATAATTGTAAAAAAATATTCAACTGTGAGTGTTACAAAAATGGTGTTATCCACAATTAAATATATAAAGAAAAGACAAGATATTTCTATGGAAGTGAGACTCTTCCATATTCAGTGGGAACAGCGGGGAACATAAACAGATATTACACGTTTCTTGGGATTTTCCTTTTGTCAAAAAAAGACAAAACAAGAAGAAGGAACAAGATAGACGGAACAAGATAGATGTGTTGCACAGTGTAACTCTTAAAATTTAAAGATGTGTTGCACAGTGTAACTCTTAAAATTTAAGAGTACTGTGCCCAGTTCCTCTGGAACATCCTCGCATAACGGACGAAGATGCCAGTTAAAACTGCATCAAAAACAAGTTGTATGACTACAGTTTAATGAATAAACAAAGCAGTATCTTACCCTGTGTTGTAAATGGTGTGTGTTATTGCCAGAAATGCATCTTCACTGCTGCCTTCGACAAAATAGTGAAGAATGTGTTCAGAAAATTGACTTTTGGATAGTGATCCTACTGTTTCAAAGGAGATGTAATTCAACAGAAAAACTGCAAAGTTTGCATAATGATTCTTCATGAAAATCAAACTTTCCTCGGTTAGTACAGTTTCGCAGCTTTTGGTCCTGGATGAACTCGGTAAAAATTTGTGGATTTCCTTCAAGCATTTCAGTAACTCATTATGATCTTTAGAAGTTCTGATACTGTTTTGGAGTTCTCTTACAAGAACTCTGACTTCGCATTCGGCTGTCATTTTTATTAAGGTAAAAATAAGACTCTAAACTATAAAATATTAAATGTTGTCAATAGATAATTGTTTTACCATGGGCGCAGACATTTTGATATAGACTGGTATCAAAATAAAATCGGTATGACTAGATATAGAAAAGGGCCATTTTCACAGAAAAGGACAGAAAAGGGTGGGGCGGCACAGAAAAAGGGCCGATTAAATGCACAATTTTAACTTGTGTTGATTAAAAAATGATTTAAAACGTTTAATATTGATAATAAACACGATTGACAGTGAAAAGAAGTTTTTTTTGTGTTAATATCATTAATAGATGTCCCTATGCTATTGCGGAAAGGACGTCGCCGGACAGAAAAGGGCTTGTTAAAAGCTCTAGTACACCTTATATTGAATAAAATGTGATTTTAAATGATTTATATTGATAATAAACACTTTCTAAAAAAAAGAACAAAATAGTTTTATGTTTTTATTGCTAGTAATATCATTAATATATGTCCTCATGCTATTACGAAATCAACGTGACCTTACAGAAAAGGGTTTGTGCGACACAGAAAAGGGCCGATTTAATGCACAAATTTAATTTATGTTGATTAAAAAGTGATTTAAAATGATATATATTGATAATAAACACGATTGACAGTGAAAAGAAGTTTTTTATTTTTATTTTTGGTGTTAATATCATTAATGTATGTTCCCATGCTATTGCGAAAAGGATGTCGCGGCACAGAAAAGGGCCGATTAAATGCACTATTAAATCTTATATTGAATAAAAATTGATACGAAATGGTTTATATTGATAATAAACAGTATGATATTGAAAAAGAATAAGAAAAGAGCTTTTATTGGCAATAATATCATTGATAATCTGTTTTCTTCTGCCATTTTGAAAAGGACGCGGCAGTACAGAAAAGGGCCCGATTAATGCATTATGATTATTTAAATTGAATAAAAACTGATACAAAACGGTTTATATTGATAATAAACACTATATTGAAATAAAGAGTTTTAAGTTTGTATTTGTAATAATTCATTGAATCTGTTTTATTATGCTATTAAGAAGGACGCAGCGGAACAGACAAGGGTCTGTTTAATATAGATAATTCCTTCTATTGAATACAATTCGATGCATCAATATTTTTTATTGATATTAAACTGTATTAAACACTATAATATTTAAACAGAAAAAGGTTTTGGATTGTTTGTAATAGTATCATTGAATATTAACAAAAATTAAATTGCCTCATCTAACGCTAGTCTACTATTCTTGATTGAATGACCTATCACACCTCCGTTAATTGCATTACATTTGAGATGGTTATTAGGATTATCAGTTGCAAGATACAGCGTCTCTTGCTGCTACCATCTCCATCCTCAGGTGGGTTCCATATTCATCGGGCGTTTCGGCGCTTCCCACTACGCCCTCCTATGGTGCGCCGACTAGAAGTGATCAGATTCTAGCCTGGAGATGGTAAGCTTTCGCTATACGTTTCGTCTGCCAGGTTGCGGTGGCTGCTCTACATCTGCTTGCTGTGGCCTCCTGTCCATGCTTCCTCCCTCTTGCGCCAGATCCACAATGAGGCTGCCTCTGCTTCCCGTGCAACGGTTGATATGGTCCTGTTGCGGGACTGTCCGGCTATTCCAAGGCTACTGAATGTGCGCCAAAGCGACCGTGCAGGAAACCCTCTGCAGCCTACTTCCACTGGAAAACACAGTGACCTCCAGCCTCTCTCCTTGCAACTGTCTATGAGAGCTTGGTACTTTGCGAGTTTCCTCTCAAAGCTCTCTTCGACTCGTTCTTCCCATGGTACTGTGAGCTCTAGCAGTATTACCTGCTTGGTAGCTGTGGACCACAGTACTATGTCTGGCCTCAACCTGGTCACCGTGATCTCCTGTGGAAACTTGAGCTGCTGCTTTAGATCAGCCTCCATCTTCCAGTCCTTTGCCGTTGCAAGGATCCCTCTCTCCTGTCTAGCTCCTCTGCCTTCTTGCCCAGACATGACAAAGGGGATGAATGTTATACCGTTGCTGATGGTCTTCTGTGAGCGTCTTGCATGGTCTAACGGCTCCGCTATTGACGCCAGGACTTTGTCGTGACGCCACCTGTATCTCCCATCTGAAGTGATGAAGGTTGCTTGTACTACACTTTCTGGAATTAAACAAGAGGTCAATGACCTTGAAGCTCTACTGGTAGGTTTTTGATAGCTAGATCAGCATTCCTGTGAAGTTTCATGAAAATCCGTCAAGTAGTTTCAGAGGAGTAGTCGCTACAAGTTTTCATGATATAACTCTATGTAAACAAAGATGGCAAATCAAATTTCAAATTTTTTTTTGACAAGGATCAACACCATGTCATACTGATCATTTTAGAAATAGTCCCATATCAATATCACTTATAGTTTTCAAGAAGTAGTCGCTACAAACTTGTATTTTGAAAATCTATTTTAAGCCATGGTGGCCATCTTGAATTTCCGGCCGACCTGAAATTTTGCTAGGATCAATTAGACATCAAGAGCAACATTCCTGTGAAGTTTCATGAAAATCCGTCGAGTTGTTACAGAAGAGTATTCGCTACAAGTTTTTATTAGATAACTCTATGTAAACAAAGATGGCCGCTGACAGCCATGTTTAACATTGAATCAAAACGATTTTCGACAAGGACCAACAACATGTTAGGCTGATCATTTTAGAAAACGTCCCATATCAATATCACTTATAGTTTTCAAGAAGTAGTCGCTACAAACTTGTTTTTTTGAAAATCTATTTTTAGCCGTGGCGGCCATCTTGAATTTCCGGCCAACCTGAAGTTTTGCTAGTATCAATAAGACATCAAGAGCAACATTCGTGTGAAGTTTCATGAAAATCCATCAAGTAGTTTCAGGGGAGTAGTCGCTACAAGGTTTTACTAAATAACTCCATGTAAACAAAGATGGCCGCTGGCAGTCATGTTTAACGTCGAATCAAAACGATTTTCGACAAGGACCAACATCATGTCATGCTGATCACTTTAGAAAAAGTCCCTTATCAATATCACTTAGAGATTTCAATAAGTAGTCGCTACAAACTTGTTTTTTAAAAATATATCTTTAAATTTGGCAGCCATCTTGGATTTCACATCAACATGAATTTTTGCTAGGATCAACTACACTTCATGGGCAACATTTCTGTAAAGTTTCATGAAAATCCATTTAGTAGTTTCAGAGAAGTAGTCGCTAGAAAAAAAAAGTTGACGGACGGACAGACGGACGGGACGTACGACGGACACCGCACCACGGCATAAGCTCTGCTGATCTCAGATCAGTAGAGCTAAAAATCTATTTTTAGATTTGGACGGCCATCTTGGATTTCACATCAACATGAATTTTTGCTAGGATCAACTAGACTTCATGGGCAACATTTCTGTAAAGTTTCATGAACATCCATTCAGTAGTTTCAGAGGAGTAGTCGCTACAAAAAAAAAATTACGGACGGACGACGGACACCACACCACGGCATAAGCTCTGCAGATCTCTGATCAGTAGAGCTAAAATCTGTTGGCAGGCTTCTTCACATGAATGGCATAACTTTGTTTCAATAAAAATATAACAAAACAAATGCAACACATTCTGCGTCTTTCACTCCCCTTCAACATGACAAAGGATCTAGACAGTAAATCCACTTCGACCAACCTTCGCAGCTCAGTACTTTCAGTACTTTGATTTTGCAGTGAAACGCGTTGCACTTCATTTGCCATTTATCATGCCTTTACAGCGGTCGTTTCAATGTCGTGCTATTTTAGGCATATACTATTTTTTTTCTTCTGTAGGGTGCGCAACATAAAACATATTATTATACCTCACGTTTACACTCCTGTATAAATTGCCCATACCCTTAGCGTGAAGCAATTTTTACTGTTCACAGGTAAACATTTTTTATTATTACCTGATCTCCTATATAAATGCTATATCGTCATTTCTTGCTAATTCACTAAGGAAAAGACTGTTCCCGGTGAAAACGAACTGTTACCGGGCTTTAGTTTCGACTGTTTCCCTCACGTGCTGGAATTTCGTTTGCGTGACGTCATGTTCCTTTTTTCACCATAGGTTCCCATTATAAAACACATTTTCATTTTCACTGTTTCGTACAGTAACATTAATCAGGTAATAAAACAGTTATCACATGTGTGTTTGGGGAACAGTCAAAACTGTTTCCCTTGGTGTCGGGGGATGTCAGTGTGAACTGTTTTCCTCGGCCTATTGGCCTCGGGAAACAGTTCACACTTCCATCCCCTCCACCTCGGGAAAACAGTTTTGACTGTTCCCCAAACACACATGTGATAACTGTATACTGTTACACGATTGTGACGTCACGGGAAGTATAACAAGAGGTCAATGACCTTGAAGCTCTACTGATAGATTTTGATAGCTAGGTCAGCATTCCCGTGAAGTTTCATAAAATCTGTCAAGTAGTTTCAGAGGAGTAGTCGCTACAAGTTGAAGTGTTTACTATATAACTCTACGTAAACAAAGATGGCCACTGGCAGCCATGTTTAATGTCGAATCAACATAATTTTCGACAAGGATCAACATCATGTCATCCTGATCATTTTAGAAAAAGACCCATATCAATATCACTTATAGTTTTCAAGAAGTAGTCGCTACAAACTTAATTTTTAAAAATCTATTTTTAGCTGTGGTGGCCGCCGAGCTGATATTTTATTAGGATCAATCAGACATCAAGAGCAACATTCCTGTGAAGTTTCATGAAAATCTGTCAAGTACTTTCAGAGGAGTAGTTGCTACAAATTTTTACTATATAACTCTATGAAAACAAAGATGGCCGCTGGCAGCCATGTTTAACGTCGAATCATCGTCGATTTTTGACCAGGACCAACATAATGTCATGCTGATCATTTTAGAAAAAGTCCCATATCAATATCACTTATAGTTTTCAAGAAATAGTCGCTACAAACTTGTATTTTAAAACTCTATTTTTAGCTTTGGCGGCCATCTTGGACTTCACATCAACATGAATTTTGGCTAGGATCAACTGGACTTCATGGGCAACATTTCTGTAAAGTTTCATGAATATCCATCCAGTAGTTTCAGAGGAGTAGTCGCTACAAATAAAAATTTACGGACAGACAGACAGACGGACGCCGCACCACGGCATAAGTTCTGCTGATCTCTGATCAGTCGAGCTAAAAACAATCAAAAACAAATCTGAAAGTTGATTCCATGGTTCGACCTTGCGGTTGAATTTTCTCCTTTTCCAACATCAAGTCTATCAGCGTAGCTACTATTAGGCAATATAGGCCCGGGCCTATACATCAATTAAAAAATGCAATAAAAACTGAAGCCGTAGTGGGTGGGGATTAAGGGTCAACATGTGTTTCTTCTTTTATTTTACAGTGTAGGTTTTTCAACTTTGTCAAATGTTAATTTTCGAATGTGTTTGTTTTTGATGTGATTGCAATGTAATCTGCAAATAATACAACCCGGAATTTGAAATAGATCTATTAGCAGGTCATTGATATATGCGATAAATAGTATTGGGCCGAGGACATATCCTTGTGAAAGTTCATAAGGAAGAGGTATTGCTGATGACACGGATCTGCTGACTACAGTGTGCGATCTGCTCCCATATTCGCTCAGTCTGAGAACCAGTTTCTCATGGCTGACCTTATACCTATATCAAGTAGAATAAGGTATATTTGTTTCTTGGAGTGAACACCTTGTATAACATTGTGAGCTGCGTGTCGCATGACTCCTTTTCACGAAAACCATCCCAGCTAGCAAAGCATATGGGACCCATATGGGTCCAATGTTGATTTCCATACTGGCCCCATATGGGCTGCCCACATGGCCCCATATCAAAAGTGCAATCGGGATTAACCTGGGTCCCATGTGGGCAGCACATGTGGGTCCAACATGGGGTACGTACGTTGTAGTTCATAGAAGGATTCCTAGTTCAGTCAAGTGTCTAACGACTGAAAGGGCGAAACTATATATGTTCTTGATTTTTTTCAGAAAATGCATTTTTGAGTAGAAGATTGGATTTCAATTCAGGAGCAACATTTGCCCTTTTCAATATAAATAAAACTATATATGTTCTTGATTTTTTTCAGAATTTTTTTTTTTTGAGTGGAAGATTGTATTTCAATTCAGAGCAACATTTCAATATAAATGATAACTCTCCAGTTTTGACTGATATCCGGAAAAGTGTTTGTAGTTCCGATTTGAGACATATGTTTACTGTATTCAGAATAAAGGGGTTTCAGTGTCAGTCTTTTTAACTGTGCGCCTTACTTTCTTATGGGACGTGGTGACATTTGCTCCTAAATTCTGGAGTTTCGATGGATTTGGATAGAGGAGACTGGGCTAGACACCGATTCAAATTGTTCGTTCAGTGTGTTCGCCTTCTTTTCGTTGTGTTGGTGGCAGCTGATGCTGTCATTTTTCAGAGGAGCTACACTAGTTGATTATATTTTGAGTGGTGTAGTAATTAAAATGTATGTACATTGTTTTAGTGTTCGTTCCGTCCGTGTGCTGTGTGTTGCCGGTTACTGTCTTGGTTGGCATTTAGAATGTTTTCAGTTTTGGTATGCAAGTTTTGTTCTTACCAAGGAGAAAAATTAAGATAGTATAAACATATCCATGTCATTACTTAATGCTTTTTTTCCCCTTTCCTTTTTCCTCTTTTATCCCATGTGAATCCCGGGCAAGAATATGGCCAATGTTATCCGTGTGGTTTCCGGGCAAGAGTAAGTCATACGATTATCCATCTCTACAGCGGATTAAATTCATTTTCATTTTGTATTTTTTATCATGCTCAATTGTTCATAATAATACTATTTGTTTTAGTTAAGGCCTAAAAAAAAAACTTGTGTGTTTCTGGTTTCACCCTGTCAAAAAGTTAGGGTAGGTAGGTAGGAAAAAGTTTTTTTTTTAGATATTATTTTTATATATATTGTTCGCATATATTATGCCATTTTTGTACTAAGGCAACTTTTTGATAACCTTTGCAATCCAGATTAGATGCTTAACAACTCTGGCTAATAAAATTATCATTTGAATAAAAAAATATTTAGGGTCGGCGGTGATAAAGTAGGGTCGGTCGGGAAACCGGAAACACACATGTTTTTTTATTAGGCCTAAAGATCACAAACATATAGCACATCAGTAAACATGTCTTAACAGCAGTGCATGTTTATCTTGATGTAAATACTAGGGTATGCCTGGAATGTTCATTCCTGTTGGCGCTATAGAATCTTTTTATTTTGGTGCGAGTACAAATTCAAGTATTTTTCTTTAGTTTTGCGTCTTTTGGTTGCATTCTTATTCCTATTTTACTTTTTTTAGTGCTGGGAAAAATAGAAGACCATTCTACTGAACAGGCGCGTGCGCATTGCTTACCTTAGAAACCAAAACTTTAGCAGGTGCTGTTGTTTTATCAACTGAAATCTTGAATATTTCCGAAAACAAGACTTAAACAATGGCAGATGTAGTGGAAGACAAAAAGGAATCAGCAGACTCGAAAAGAGTTCACACATATCCGTTGATCAGGGTAAACATGTATTCGTATTTAATTAAAATTGTCAACAAAACAAAGTCCGCTTTGAAAATATAGTGGGTGGGGAACTGCAAAACAATCGTTTTAGTCGGTCAATAATGAGGAAAGCTATATATATTATTATTTAAATTGGAAACTAAAGACAATTCATGGATAGTAAATAAGAAGGACTGGAAGTATATCATCTGATAATAATATATACTCCTGTCCACACATTGACACTGGTAACCTGGCGTTACCAGTTCTCGATAGTCGAAGCAGTCGCCGATACAAAGTGACGTCTTACCTGTCTCAGTTTTTCTCCAACGATAATCCAATTCAGTTGCATCAAGAGAGCAGAGTTAATTACCAATAAAGTTTGGATCTTTTCAATTTCAAAAGTTCAATATAGTGCTTTGGGGTGTATAGAATCATTGGTAGTAAAGAATCATTTCCTATTTAAATTCAATTTTCTCAGATTATATATTTTAGATTATTTTAAAACTTTCCAGGCTTGAATATATATATCATATAAGCATACATTTATTTAACGGTGAAATTATTTGGGACTTTTTCCTTGCAAAATATATCACTACGAGCAACACCTCTCAGCAAAAAAGATTCTATACTACCTGAATGATGTGTGTTTTTGAAATGAAAAATTCATACCGTCACAATAAACTCAGAAATAAATATTTGCTGTTTTAACAAATGTTAGGGACAAAAGCCAAAATGCAATCATCAATTAAGGTAACTTGTTGAAGTTTGGCACTTTTAAGGATAAAATGAA
Organism: Cyrtodaria siliqua; assembly: GCA_037043455.1. Taxonomy (NCBI): domain Eukaryota; kingdom Metazoa; phylum Mollusca; class Bivalvia; order Adapedonta; family Hiatellidae; genus Cyrtodaria; species Cyrtodaria siliqua. The sequence goes on along the minus strand of JAWPHD010010760.1, from coordinate 62,620 downwards.
GTTATGTAAATATTGGTGCAAAAACGCCTATTAAAAAATCACAATTTCAGGACAATAATTTTAGAAATTTTGCTATCATACAACTAAAAGGGTAAATCTGTAAATCTAAATCAGAAATTAAATAAACATTTTCCTTTCATTTTAAAAGTAGACGTTTAACCCAAGTGCTTCTATTAGATTTCGAAGTAGGAAAAGGGGCTAAAGAAGTCACAAATCTAATTTTTTTTCCAGTAAAGTGTCTAATACTGGATACAAATATAATTATACTGTATTGTCATTATTTTTGTGTGTCAAAACAAAACTGTTTTCTGTACATGGTTAATCAAATGTTTGAAATAAGGTAAACATTTCTCCCATTTCTGGTCATGTGAGATAGGTGTTTTCCTCATGTGAGATAACTCTATCTTACATGAAACGTCAGGACGTCACATTGGTGATGTCACCTTATTCTAGCGTAAAATCAAATACAGTCATTGAAGTATGCCTGTACTAAAGGCATAATGGGAGAAAAATAATCCATCATTATTCATGAATGTATCCATGTGAGATTATAAGAATCTTTCATGGGCATCCGGTGAAGATAGGGAATTCCAACCCGAGGTATACGTGTTTTTATCGGAACCGAGGCTCTGCCGAGGTTTCGATTAAAACACTTATACCGAGGGTTGGAATTCCCTATCTGAACCGAATACCCATGATAGATTCTTTTTCTTGCATATCAGAGAAATGTTGTGCGTTGACGCCACCAGCTATTAACGTTTTGCATGTTTTCCTGCATACCGGATGTTGGCGCGCGTGAATTTTATCTCGACCCTAGGGTGAGATGGAAATATCTAGCCCCGGTAAAATGGCGGATATCCTTGTCCGGTATGCAAGAAAGGTAAATCTCACCCTCGGGATCAGAATTGCAACCAGGAACTCGACACAGCCTCATCCCTGGTTACAATTCTGACCCTCGTGTGAGATTTCCCTCTCACATGGATACTCATGATGGATTCTTATATAAATCTCATTTTATAAAGTATCTCGCACAAATGTATATACACATTTATTTGTGTGTGGTGGTTTCGTCTCGCTTGAAAATGCAAATAGAGCATTATTTTTTTGGACTGTGTTTGAAACGTATATGTATATGCTTATATGTTCATGACATGGATACGATTAAGTATAATACATCAGTCATAACATTGATATATTTATATATGTTAAGTCACCTTCTCCGTGAAATTTTAAATGGAAATAACGACGCGTTCATGTTTGTTTCTATTTTTGTTTTCTGTTTGTATTTTCTAAAAAGAAGTAAACAGTATAACTGTGTTATTTTTGCATCTGATATTTGTTAAAACCATATATGTACGGATCTTACTACGTCTGTTAAAATGTATATGTATAATATTGAATGATCACATGGGCCTATGGTTTACTGATTTTGAAATAAAGTGCTTCTGTTTATATTAAATGCAAAAATCCAGGCAAGTTTGCCTATAAACCATTACTTATATGATGGTATACGAACAGATGAAGACCTAACCTAGATTCTTTTGTTTATTTTTTACATTCAGTGCCAGTGATGTTTTTAAACAATACAATATATATTTCTTTTCATTTGATACTTTTACTAATTTTAGGTAACTTACGCTTGATAGTCTATCCTCCGAGCACGTTAAAGAACCATAGGAATCTATTCGATAATAAGAGTAGGGCACGGTTCCCGGATTCCTATGTATACTTCCCCTCTCTCTGGGGCGGCTCTAAATAACCTATACTGTGTTGATGAGCCGTTAAATAACATTCAATTGATAGTCTCGGAAAACTATGCGAAATAAAATGTACCTCAAGGTTAGAGGTACCTTGAGAACAGGATACTTGAGGATAGTTTAATAGGGCCATTTCTATGGTTCTGCCAAGTCAGTCATCGTTTTTTTGGTTATTCCCATGGAGTACCACCTTTTGTATGTTATATAAACCTAGTTATTAAGGTGACCTGGAAGTCAAGATAAAAACTTTGAAGTTTCGTTTAAATCAAGTTGCTAATTCAATGTAGATGAAAATATATCAAATATCCCTGAAATTTGAAAAAGTTACACTAGGACTCATAAATGTGTCACAGAATAAACCTGAAACACAAAAACTAAATGTATTCAATCTTAGATTGTTTCTATTTAAAAGGTAGACATGAGAATCTTGGCTCTTTTGGTAGTACATAATTATGTGCCTACCACAGAGCCATGATTCCACTGTTTTACAGATAGGTAGGACCCCATACTGACCCCAATACACTTTTTCTGGCAAGGTTTCTGAAGACATTCCGCAGTGCCTGCATAAACAACCATCGTATTTCAATAGGCTAAACCTTAAATACCACATCTGCATGCATAAAACTCACCAAAGAGAAGAAAATTTCATCAATCTAAACTTTTTATAAACAATTCCATATTCAGCAGACATATTTTTCATAAATGTTTACCTTTCAAAATATCTTGTGCTGTGTCGTTCCCAATTTCCGGTTAACCTTTTTTTGTATCAGTTTTGGACAAGTTTAAGTTTCCAAATACGGAATAAGTTTTAAATTTTAAGTTTTCCGTAACTCCATTACTCATGAAACAAAGTCCTAGAGCTGTTTTAAACCACAATCGCCTATTACTTCTTCTTCTTCCAAATTAAGAAATGGGTACTTCATAGAGCTTATAAGTGTAATATAAGTATCTTCAATGACCTGTTTTTTTATTTATTTTTTGAGACTAAAGAATTGGTTACTCTATTTCCTAAGCAACAGATAACCCTTAAGCGAAGCATTAAAGTCCCATGGAGACATTTTCTAGTTATAAATAGCTGTTTTTACCGTGTTGACCATATTGTTTCTGTTTTAACAATCATCTCTCCAAGTATTCATATTTGCGTGTCGAAAATATATCAGTTTGTTTGTTTGTATGTTGTTTTACGCCTTTTCCAACACGTAAGGTTATATATGACAGTCGATTTTTTTGTCCTGAGAGATGAGAAGGTTTAAAATAAATCAGGAAATCTTGTGAAAAGCTGAAAGTTTCTATAACACTGAAATTCTGTAAGTTTCTCAAATGTAATTTAAATATTGTTTGTTTGCAGCATTCGGACATGAATGATGAAATGAGAACAGAGGCCATGGAATTGTGTGTAACAGCATGTGAAAAGTATTCATCAAACAACGAGGTAAAATGACGTAATTATTTTAACAAATTAAGGAGTCAGGACTCAACGTGAAACTATTCTCGTTCTTTTTTAAATGTAATTACAAAAGTTTTGTGTTCAGCCCTAAAATAACATGTTCTAGTGGTTTGTAAAAACTAAATACAGATCATTTAATTGATATTTATATGGAGGTTGCGTGCAAAATAATCTTTGTTTTTGATTAATTATATAATATTGTGCATCTTAAATGGACAATGTCTGTTTAAAAGGGAGTAATAATAGACAAGCGCGCAGTAGTTGAGCACGCTCCCAACTCAGCAAAATATGCCAGATGTATTGCGCAGAACATTTTATACAGAAAACGTACTGCGCTAATGGATGTCTCGTGATCAACAGAAAATGTAAATAATGCGGCCCCGCATTGTTTACAAACAATAAAACCTCTTCTTCTTTTTTTCAAACACTCGAATGTATTATTACAGACTTATTTTGGTTTTTGCTCATGTTTTCATTTATACATTTCACTGAATAAAAATCAGACAGTTGTTTGGTTAAGCTCAACATCTGCTTACTTACGGACAGTGTCCCTTTAATGAAGCATCACAAATATGGATGATGGTTTACCACTACTGCTCTTGTACCAGAGAGTAGATCAGTTGGATGCATTGAGATCTCTTTATTCCTGTCAAAGATCATAGAAATTAGGATGATGCTTGATACAACTTACTTTTAACAGGGAGTTTCTTAACTGAATATTAAAATATACTGAACCAAACAGCTAACACACCAGGAGACAATACTTTAATGTATGAACTTAGGCCTAATAAAAAAACATGTGTGTTTCCGGTTTCCCGACCGACCCTACTTTATCACCGCCGACCCTAAATATTTTTTTATTCAAATGATAATTTTATTAGCCAGAGTTGTTAAGCATCTAATCTGGATTGCAAAGGTTATCAAAAAGTTGCCTTAGTACAAAAATGGCATAATATATGCGAACAATATATATAAAAATAATATCTAAAAAAAAAACTTTTTCCTACCTACCTACCCTAACTTTTTGACAGGGTGAAACCAGAAACACACAAGTTTTTTTTTTAGGCCTTATTATATGCCGACTGGTTCCGTTGGAGACAGGTGATTTGAATGATTTTTTTAATGATATTTGTCTCTTTTAGAATGAAATTTGTTTTGATTTATTGATTGTTATTATTGAGATATTAAAGGTATTGTCTACTGGTGTGTTAGCTGTATGGTCCAGTATAGAACTTCTGGTAACCAATATACATATGGATTAAATAACTGGTATTAATGTCCCTATCAACATCAACAGGCACATTTTACAACAGATACACCATTTGTAAACCTGCTGACAACAAGGTGTATATCGAGGGCATAGTGTAAAACTGTTGTATCTTGTTCTTTATTTATATATTGTTACAACAGTTTTCCACTCACCCCTCGATATTTTCAGAATGCAAACTCTATAGACACAATCAACGGCTTTATCCAGCCAGGCCAAACCGAAAAACTGGAGCACTGATTTAACGGTTACCAACTTATAATTCATTTTATGAAGCATATTCAATCACAGGTATTTAAGAACCCGTGAATAAACATATGCATGTACTTATAATTGGCACATATACCTTAATTTATTATATGACCTAAACACCTGGATAGAACCCATGAAAAAACATATGCATGTACTTTTAATTGGCACATATACATTATTTATTATATGACCTAAACACCTGGATAGAGATTCGATAAATGGTTTTATAGTGTAATTTTCAGTTATTTGGCGGGTTAGTTTCTTTAAAAAAAATACGACAGAATGACATATTAAACAAATTCTAAACATTTGTTCAATTATTCCAGAATGCAGCAAAAATGATCAAAGACACAATGGACAAAAAATTTGGTGCGTCTTGGCATGCGGTCGTAGGTGAAGGATTTGGATATGAGCTTACACATGAAGTTAAAAACTTACTATACATGTTTTTTGGTGGAAATTTAGCCATTTGTGTCTGGAAGTGTTCATAAAGTGTAAATTGATGACAATATTACTGTTTTACCATCCGGACTATCAGATACACAGACAGGATGAATGCTAGGAACAATTCTGAGCACTTGATATATTCTTACATTCTCATTTTGTTCATGCTGATTGAAAATATTAAGCAACCAATGTCTACAAATACCCATTTATAAAAAAAAAAAAGATACAGAGAGAAAGGTTTAAGAAGAATAGTTCCCTGTCTGTGACAATGTACATGAAAATTGAATTCATGAAAAACATAATAGAACCTCTTCAAAAGAAAGAGAAAAATTTGGTTGTTGGAACTTTTAAAAATAAATCTATTGAACAATTATGCGACAAAACCTCGTAATATAAAAATTCAGGGGTTTGTAAAATTTACAGAGATGTCTTTGTCTATACTGAAGATGTGTCGCAATAATATTTAAATTATACATGTAACTATATATTCGAAATCCACCCAAGGATACTGAAAATGAATTGTTTGGTTGGCTATAGATTTAATATTGACAAATGATCATATATTTTTTTCCATTCTTGGTTAGAGCGAGCAGCCTATTGTCATGCAATTACCTGTGAGTGACTGTGACCGAGATTGCTTTGCGTGAGTCTGGCATTTAAATATTCATTAAACCACTTCTGTGAATTAACAGTGGCAGAACAGTTGATCTACCAGGTTGTGATAATGTTTTGTCAATCTTCATCCCTCATACAGTTTAGATATATCAATCAGCATTACATTTTATTTCTGTTGTACTTCTGCTAAAGTCTGGCAAATCTGAACTTAATGAATATCACATGTAATGAAGAAATGATTTATATCTGAACAAAAACTTGGACAAACTTTGAAAATTATATTTTTGTGAAGTACTTATATTCCATAATTTTGTGATAAATAGATGCGGTAAAAATATTTAATGTTTAACTTATAGATAGCACAATACATTTATTTTGGAGAAATAAGTTGTGATACAGGTACATTCCATTTAGTTGTGTTGTTGATTTTTTCGAGACCGTTTTAACTTGTAAATAAACATTCCTATATTCTATAACCGAGTTGTGTTTGTTGTTTCCCACTTACGATTGATCTATAAATATGTTGACATTAGTTATTATACCTCATTTACATAGTTTTATGCCCTGTATGGATCCCAGGCAAGAACAGGACCACTGCTTATCCAGACAGAGGGGTAGAATAGCCCAAATTCATGTTCATTTTGTCATGTTCATTACAGTTTCGCTTTGAACATTATTGGCAGATGTCGATGTCAGCGACACTTCACATCAGTTATTTTTTGTGTTTGGAGTTAGTTATTATTTCGAGCCAATGGTTTTTGGCAGAGTTATGGTCCTTTAACGGTTTTAATACACAAACTTTGTCCTGACTAGTTCTCCAGAACGCTTGGCCTGATTTCAACAAGGACGATCAGTACCAAGCTTAGTTGTGCATATCATTGCCGTGTTCCAGTTGAATGATTTTTGGGGGATTTATGGCCCTTCAAAGATTTTAATACACATTGTCTTTACAAGTTCTTCGTAACCCATGATCAGACTTCAGCGAAACTTTGCAATGATGATCAGTAACAAGCCTAGTTGCATACGTCATTGTCGTGTTTCGGTTGAACATACTTTGGCGGAGTTATAGTCCTTTTAAAGGTTTTAATACACAAATTTTGTCCGGATGGTTCTCCTGAACCCGTGGCCAGATTTCAGCGAAACTTGACACGGACGATCAGTATCAAGCCTAGTTGCGCATATTCCAGTTGCCGTATTCCATTCAAATGATTTTTGGTGCAGTTATGACCCTTTAAAGGTTTTAATACACAAACTTTGTCCGGATTAGTTCTCCTGAACCCTTGACCTGATCTCAATGGAACTTTATAGGGATGATCAGTATCAAGCCTAGTTGCACATATTTTAGCCATGTTCTGGTTGAATGCTATTTGGCAGAGTTGTGGCCCCTTGTACAGAAACTTTGGTCGGACTAGTTCTCCTGAACCCCTGGCTGGATTTCAGTGACACTTTGCAGGGATGATAACAATCAAGTATTTGTTGCGCATATCGGTGTCATGTTCCATATGAACGATTTTTGGCGGAATTATTATACAAACTTTGTCCGGAGTAGTTCTTTCGAACTCCTGGTCGGATTGCAATGAAGTAGGGAAGATCAGTACAAAGTCTAGTTGCGCATATCGTCGTTGTGTTCCAGTCAAATGATTTTTGGTGGATTTATTGCCCTTTCCCCATTGGTGGTGGGGTGGGTGGGTGAGGGGGAGGGAGGGAGGGACATAAATTCAATCTTTGAGGCATTCCATTCAAGTCACTTTGACCCTTTACCCCAAATTAAATACAGATCTTCCCTACCCAAGACACCTACATTAGTAAAAAGTTCCATGTTTACCTTGTGTAAACCAGTCTTTGTCTCATGTTTTCCAAGTCAAGATGACTGAAAAGATGACTTTTAGGATGCATCCTTAAGAAAAATAGTTTTTTTTGAAAACTACATCAATTTAAGTACCTATCACGCCATCAACAGGCACATTAACAGATGTACGCCACTTCTAAACCTACTGACGACAAGGTATATACAACTTACATATTTTGAGAATCCAAACACTATAGACACAATATAAATGGCTTTAACCAGCCAGATCAAACCTGGATCATCAAATTAAGAGTTACCAACCGGTTATTCATTTTACGCATTATTAATCACGGGTATTTTAAGAACCTGTGAATAAAATATACTTTTAATTGGCACATATACCAGTACATTATATGACCTGAACACCCGTATAGAGTTTTGATATGCGCTTTTGAAGTGTAATTTTGCTGTTATTTGGCGGGTTAGTTTCTTTAAACTGATTACATCTTTGAACTAACATCTTTGAACTATTCTCAACAATTTTTTTTAAACAACTTAAAAAAGAATGAACTAATTATCAAAATTCCTGACCAATTAAGGAGATATAAACTATTAGAAAATAAAAACAAAAAGATAAAGGTGGCGCTGACCTCTTAAACGCCTTATATCCCATATTATGGCATATTGATAAATATAGTTTAAAGCAAAGAAAACGACAGCAAATAAATGTAAAATCATAACAGGAGCATCCAATGTATATTTTTTACAATTTGTATATATATATTTAATACAATTGCTGATTTTCTTTGCTTTCAATTATATTTATCAATATGCCATCTATGGTAAAAGGGCTCGACGACATCATCATTCCAAGGTCACTGCCTCCTTTTATTTCTATGCAAATTTTCAATTGGTCAGATCTCCTGTATTTGTTATTATGCTCCCCGAAATTTTCAGGGGAGCATGATTTAATCGCCGCTTTGTCCATCGTCCTTCACACTTTTGTCCGGAGCATAACTTCAAAACTACTGATGGGACTGCAATGAAACTTCAAACAATGATAGAGAGGAAGTGCAGAGTGCAAGACCGTAACTCATCTTTCAAATTAGAGTTATTGCCCTTTGTAATTTTATACTTAGAATTTTTGTCCGGAGCATGACTTTAAAACTACTGATGGGACTGCAATGAATGAATGAATGAATGAATGTTGTTTTACGGCACGTCGACACATAAATAGGTCATATTGTGCGCAAAAATTGATGAAAAATGAAGTATTATTTAAAAATAAGTGTAAATATATAAAGATAAACTATTAAAAAAATAAGGGATGATAAGGTGTAATATAAACTATGTAATTTAAATCAACAAATGCCCGTCAACGGGCATATAAACAAGTAAATATATATAAGAACACATTATAATGATTTATATAGTCTGATCTCTTTTAGGAAATCTAAAACAAGACAAAAATCTAGTATCAAATAACTCTTTCATAGTATTAACATTGTAGTACCTTTGACGCATAGGATCAAAGTCTACACATTCCAATACTGCAATGAAACTTCACACAATGATAGAGGGCAATGAGAGGAAGTGCAGAGTGCAAGAACCGTAACTCTGTCATCATTCAAATTAGAGTTATTGCCCTTTGTAATTTTGTACTTAGGATTTTTGTCCGGAGTATAACTGCAAAATTAGTGTCAGATGGTACTGCAATGAAACTCCACACAATAATAGAGGGCAATGAGAGGAAGTGCAGAGTGCAAGAACCGTAACTCTGTCATCATTCAAATTAGAGTTATTGTCCTTTGTAATTTTATACTTGTTATTTTTTCCTGAAGCATTATTCAAAAACTACTAATGGATCTGCAAATTAGAAACTGCTGGGTGACACAAGGCCATATGGTAAGTTTTGGATACTTTTAGGCTAGCATCCATCAGTTCTATCGATTTTCTTGTGATATTTTGGTCATTCTTTCACTTTTCTCAAGTCGTTTCAAGCCATTTAAATAAAATTTGTTGGAAAATAGTGAAACATCCCATTTAAACTTGGGTCATCATGAGTTGCATAGTACTGACCCTGCTCTATGTCCAAATACACTACTATTTCTTATTTTAACCCAATTTGTTTCTTAGTAATTGTGTAACAGCTCAAAATGATTGTAATACATATTGAGTAGGTTCAACTCTCTTAACAGGTTTTGAAGTATTACAATTTCAAATTTCACCATTTACAAATCAGATCTTCGTTATATATTAACATCCAGTTCAACTTCCAGCAATATTCTGACAACTCGGACTGCAATATTGTTATGACCTGGCCTGGAAGTGGAGCGAGCACATATTGTTACCCATGTCCATCCGTACAAAAAAGTTTTACATTTAGCCCTCAACGCACTATATATATATATAATGGACTGTTCTTTCTTTGAATTAAGACCATTCCATTTATGTGACAAAGTGGTGTTTTGGGGAAAATGACTGATCAGCAGTCGGAGACATTGTAAATCCTGAGTTACTTGCAGGCTGATCTGGGTTTACAATGGATGCAAAGGCTATTATAGTCGTGTTTAGCGGGTTCCTATTGCGAATATCGCGTGTTGTTTACATAAGCTACTTTTCTCCGCAATGCACTAGACAGCTACACATAAGACAATTTGGGGTAGGAATTCTCGCAGTTTAAAGGGACACACGATAACCTTGATTTTCTTAAAACTCATGGCATCCCGTTAGTTTTTCTACATAAGATGTATTTGTTCAAGTATTAATATTAATTACCAAAATAATATAACATTAATAACTGTTGATTGTATCGCACTACTAATTTAAGGGGTGTGATGTTTATATGTAGACATGTGGAGGCATTTAAGGGGTGTGCAGTTGGCATGTAGACATGTGGAGGCATTTAAGGGGTGTGCAGTTGGCATGTAGACATGTGGAGGCATTTAAGGGGTGTGCAGTCGGCATGTAGACATGTGGAGGCATTTAAGGGGTGTGCAGTTGGCATGTAGACATGTGGAGGCATTTAAGGGGTGTGAAGTTGGCATGTAGACATGCGGAGGTTAAGCTGTCCTTTAAGTCCATCTTTAGCAACTTACTCAGTCCACCAGAAGCTGTAGAGCTTTTAAACTTCACACATGTTTACAATTATATGACAACAGTATGTTCCTAACAAATGTAGGCCAATATGAATGACCTTGACCTACTTTCTGGACTTGACACTGATGTTTTATTTTATGTGACCGATAGCACTAAAGCGGGGCATCCATTTCACATTGACATATTTTCTAGTATCGTTATGGAGTTAATGCATGTACTTTGCAAAAGAAAAGGACAAATCCTTGGTAATTTTTAAACAAGTTTCTCAAACACTAGCGCCGATTACAACAAACTTTTGTTCTCTTCAATCTTTTAACAAACTGTACATTTTTTATATGAAAGGGCATTGTCAAGTTCCCATATTGTTAAGGATAACATGACACCTGTGTTCAATTTGATGAATTTAATGTATTCTCAAATGATTAACATAACAAATATTCCAACAAAAACATGATTTGGAGATAAAGGCAGTAAATACAGATCAAAACAAAGAAAGAATTTCATATCAATCTTCATTATGGCTTTATTCACTGAAGTGTAAAAAGCAGTTGCTTTTTAAATATACTGAATATGAGATTGGTATGAATAATTATGATAATGTTGTGTTCAAATGTTTTGACAGGTTGATGAGTGTTTCTTTTAAGGTCTATTGTCTTTGTTTACCCCAGAGAGCTATTTACAGTGAAAGGTTTGACAAAAACAGACTTCCCATCAGGCTTGCTCCAGATTCTAGCACACAATAGTCAACAGTCTGTTGTTTATACTAAATAGTAAATCTGTAAAGATTACAACTCAACTCAACTACCAAAGTGTACATCGTTTTTCACTACACTAATGTTAGCAGTAACTGTTTTGTATTGTCCTTCAGAAAAACGTAACTGCAGTAAATCTGGCACACATAGTTGAAGGCAGTTTAAGCCTGACAATTGATTTATATAAGTTCCTCCTCTTCTGATCGTTACTGTAAATCTTCTCTCTGATCAACTGACACACCTAGCATACTTATGTAAATGTTATCTATCAGGCGGTATTATCTGTACTTGCTCGCTATATTTCTGGAGGGTTTTTCTCAGTGTTGGTGGTGCTAGATCTAATGGGGTCTTCTCATCCTATAAACAAAAAGAAAACATAAACTTTGAGTCTGCAGATGCACACATAGCTTGTTGAAACATACAAAGTACTGTGTTTATGACAGAGCTGTAGATAAGCTGAGTAGTTGAGTATTTTACTCTCGGTTTTTCAAAGTTGTGAGTACTGATCAACTTACTACAAATATTTTAAACTTTTAAAACAAGAGGTCAATGACCTTGAAGCTCTACTGGCAGGTTCAGAAAGCTAGATCAGCATTCCTGTGAAGTTTCATGAAAATTTGTTAATACCCCCTTTACACAGAGGTGGCAATCGTTGAGCGATCAAAAATTGGCCAGATCTCTTGACAAACTTTCAATGAACGCCCAGTGATCGCCAACATATCGCAATGATCTCTCAGTGATCCTCCAGTGATCTCTACGGTCGCCACGGTCTCCTCATAGTTTTGACACTGTCCAAAACTATGAGGAGATCGATCACCAAGGTAAGCGATCTCTCAACGAACGCTCAACGATCTCATCGGTCTCCCAATGATCTCTCAGCGATCTTTCAATGAGCGCTCAATGATCGCCAAGGTCGCTCAATGATCTCTATAGATCGCCATTAAAGTTGCCAAAAATTTAATTTTTGATCGCTCAATGAACACAGAAGCGACTTGTTTTCGAGGTTTTAGGAGATCATAGAGAGATCGGGCCAATTTTGTATCGCTCAATGATCTCCTTCTGTGTAAAGGGGGCATTAGTAGTTTCAGAGTAGTCGTTACAAGTTTCTATATATAACTCTATGTAAACAAAGATGGCCGCTTGCAACCATGTTAAATGTCGAATCAAATAATTTTCAACAAGGACCAACAACATGTAATGCTGATCATTTTAGAAAAAGTCCCATATCAATATCACTTATAGTTTTCAAGAAGAAGTCGCTACAAATTTGTTTTTTAAAAATCTCTTTTAGCCATGGCGGCCATCTTGAATTTCCGGCCGACCTGGCATTTTGCTAGGATCAACTGGACATCAAGAGCAACATTCCTGTGAACTTTATAAACCCGTCATTTAGTCGCAACAAGTTTTTACTATATAACTCTATGCAAACAAAGATGGCCGCTGGCAGTCATGTTTAATGTCGCATCAAAATGATTTTCGACAAGGACCAACATCATGTCATGCTGATTATTTTAGAAAAAGCCCCATATCAATATCATTTACAGTTTTCAAGAAGTAGTCGCTACAAATTTGTGTTTTTAAAAACCTATTTTTAGCTTTGGTGGCCATCTTGGATTTCATATAGACATGAAATTTTGCTAGGACTAACTAGACTTCATGGGCAACATTTCTGTAAAGTTTCATGAAAATCCATCCAGTTGTTTCAGAGGAGTAGTCGCTACAAACAAAAGTTTACGGATAGAGGGACGAACACCGTACCACGGCAAAAGCTCTGCTGATCTTTGATCAGTAGAGCTAAAAACATGAGTATTATATTTGTATGTATTGTCCTGTTGAAACGTTATTCCATATTTACATGATAAGATTTGTTCTTAGCATGGATCTAACATAAGAACGAAGGCAATACAGTGTTTCGTTTTACTCAATATCCATTTATTCAGAACGGTGGTTTCTTTTAAAATGGATTAAATGGACTCAAATCCACTACGGAAGCAAAAACTATTTAAAAATGTTTTTTTACTCCGAACGTGTTCCTTGTTACTCTGACCTTCATTTTGAATCTGATGAGTAAATACTTATTGCAATCAAAAATTATCTAAGCTTTGTTATGGTTTGGGAAAATGCAGATAATTATTTGACAGGGCCTTTTTACCCTTCTTTGTAGACGCCAATATACGACATCTTCCCCAAGCGAAAAACGTCACTTTTTCCCCCCAAAATAACCATAAAAAATCCTCTTTTTCAGATTAATTCCCCATTCAAAATGAAGGTCAGAGTAAAATCATCTATTTATAACCACACAGAGTTCTATTTTCTATTACAATGCGAGGTTTACATTTGAAATAACCGAGCGATCCAAACAAAATTTTATGAAACGCCTCGGTTTTCATCGTAGCATCGCTGTAGTCTAGATCATCTGTGACAGTTGCTTGTTTTCAAGACAAACGTCTAGAATAGTTCTCCTAAACAAAATTTGACTTTTGTCGAGATTCTGGTATCGTTTGTGATTTGTATTAACAATTAAGCGTCGAAGATGATCAAGACTAAGCAACGCTGGAGTTCATGCGATAGTCGTAGGTAGTCAGCAAATCCCGTCATTCTTCGGGATCATTATCCACAGTGTTTCAGATGTTGGGAATGCGCGATTTTACGACTACGAAAATCGTGATCAACTTAAACAAGAGGCCCAAGAGGGCCTGTTGACGCTCTACTGGCTAACATGGCTCTTATAACATCAATGAAGCGAGTGACTGCCATTTACGTTTTATTGGAAGTTTCGGGCAAAAACCAGCTTTTGAACTAAATCAAGGGCCATAACTAAAGAATCTGTTAAAGTTTGGTAAAGATCAGATGAAAATGAAGGCCCTACCGTATTAACGAGGCAAAATATAGCATTTTTAACTAAATCAAGAGCCATAACTCCTCTGTTACTGGTCCGACTGGTCCAAAATAGAGCTAAAAAAAAAAAAATTAATTAAAAAAAAAGAAAAGAAAAAAAAATTAAAAATTTAAAAAAAAAAAAAAAAAAAAAGTTTGGTAACGATCGGATGAAAAATGAAGGCCCTCTCGTCTTAACGAGGCAAAATATAGCGGTTTGAACTAAATCAAGGGCCATAACTAAGCTGTTACTGGTCCGATATGTGTGGTTTTCGAACTTGTCCCAGCTTACATTGATATTAACAATCTGATAAAGTTTGGTAAAGATCGGATGAACAATGAAGCTCCTATCGTCTTAATTAGGCAAACTATAGCATTTTTAACTAAATCAAGGGCCATAACTCCGCTGTTACTGGTCCGATATGGCTCGTTTTCGAACTTGCTCGAGCTTTCATTGATATTAACAATCTGATAAGTTTGGTAAAGATCAGATGAACAATGAAGCCCCTATCGTCTTAACGAGGCAAAGTATTGCATTTTTAACTAAATCAAGGCCACAACTCGGCTGTTACTGGTCCGATATGGTTGGTTTTCGAACTTGCTCGAGCTTTCAGTGACATTAACAATCTGATAAAGTTTGATAAAGATCGGATGAACAATGAAGCCCCTATCGTCTTAAAGAGGCAAAATATAGCATTTTTAACTAAATCAAGGGCAATAACTCCGCTCTTACTATTCCGATATGGCTGGTTTTCGAACTTGTCCGAGCATTCATTGATATTAACAATCTGATAAAGTTTGGTAAAGATTGGATGAATAATGAAGCCTCTAGCGTCTTAACGAGGCAAAATATAGAATTTTTAACTAAATCAAGGGCCATATCTCCGCTGTTACTAGTCCGATATGGCTGGTTTTCGAACTTGTCCGAGCTTTCATTGATATTACCAATGTGGTAAAGAATGGTAAAGATATGATGAAAAACGAAGGCCCTATCATCTTAACAAGGCAAAATATAGCAATATGGCATTTTCAACTAAATCAAGGACCATAACTCTGGTGTTACCGGTCCGATCAGGCTGGTTTTCGAACTTGTCCGAGCTTTCATTGATATTAACAATCTGGTAAAGTTTGGTAAAGATAGGTTGAAAAATGAAGGCCCTATCGTCTTAACGAGGCAAAATATAGCAATATAGCATTTTTAACTAAATCAAGGGCCATAATTCCGCTGTTACTTGGCCGATCTGGCTTGTTTTCTAACTCATCCGAGCTTTCATTGATATTAACAACCTGTTCAAGTTTGGTAAAGATTGGGTGAAAAATGAAGGCCCTATTGTCTTAACGAGACAAAAGTTAACAACGGACGACGGACGGACGGACGACGGACAGTAGAGCTAAAAACAAACTGTTTATAGATTCGGACTGAAAAAAAAGATTCTACAAGCAGCAAAATGATAACAAATTACTTGAAGAACACAAATAATGCAACACCAGATAGTGAAACTGAAAGCAACATAAAAAAAGTTAAAAAGTTAAAAAATCATAAACTAAACAGGACTAGAAATTCACACTTTTAGTTTACTAGACCAACGGTCTAGTAGTTGGGTAAAATTGCTAGACCTTCTCAAAAATTACTAGCCCAATATAATATTCAATAGAAAATACTATTTTAAAGGGGTTGATGCACCATTTTCAATGTTTACTTTAAAGGGCTCTGAAAAACTTGAAAAAAGCTGAAAGAATTATCAAAATGCCATGACAAATAAAAGAGATATGACCTATTGAAAATTTGGAAGGAACATAAATGGAGGCGGCCATATTTGAACGATGAAGTCATCGTGTCTTTTTACCATTTATGGAATATTGATAAACTATATTTTATAGCAAAGAAAATCACTGCAAATTGATTAAAATTAAATATACAGATGCAAAATGAACAAATGGTATGCTTATTTTTCATCTGCAATGTTTTTCTTTGCTTAAAACAACATTTTGCCAATATGACATATATGGTAGAAAGGCGCGATGACGTCATCGTTCAAATATGGCTGCCTCCATTTATGTTTCTTTGCAAAGTTTCAATAGGTCATATTTTCTTTATCTTTCATGGCATTTTGATAATTCTGTCAGCTTTTTTCAAGTTTTTCAGAGCCCTTTAAAATAAACAGTTTGAAAACTGTACATCAACCCCTTTAATTCAAGTTTCCGTTTCTTTATACGAGTTTTACATTTACTGAAACTTTGGAAATATCAGGTTTTTAAAAGACCGGTTAGGTTAGACAGTGCTGTCACTACATAATCTATCGATTTATAATTTATTTCTTATTTGAATAATTTTTGTTTCTAGCCCATCGGGACTACCCAGACACAGACTTTGCTAGCCCGGCAGCATTTTTGCTAGCCTCGGGCTACAGGACTAGTGCTAATTTCGAGCCCTGTTAAAATGAATAAAAATTCCTGTTTCCCTCTACTGTTTTTCTCTTCTTTACATTTTAAGTTTGTGGAAGTAAATTTATACACAAGAAAGGTAGATATAACCTTTTTACTAACAATTTATTGCGACTATTGTCTCCAAAAACTTGAAAAATCACGCCTTTTTTTCCCCACAATAAAGGCTAGGGCCCCTTCCCCAATTTCTGAAAAAAAAGGCCCTATATGATTAACTTAATAATACAGCGACATGTTCAGTAAAGCATATAATATTTTTAATGATAGTTTTATAAAACATTTTTTGACTTAATATTATTAAAAGGGACACACTGCAATATTTAAGTATTCATCAAGCATTAAAATTAGAACCTCATTTTATTCATCTAGTATTATTTTAACTTTAACATCTGCAGCATAATATTTCAAACAATAGCATGACACTTCATGGAAAAACATAATGTTTCATGTATAACATGGTGTGCATAAGCATAATTCAGAATATAGTAATTATATAGCATAATACCCATTATATACACTCCTTTAAAAAACTGCACTACATGATTTATGTTCTACAGTACTAAATACCTTATTTAACATTGTCACATAGGCTCCACGCTCGATAAGGAGTTTAGCCAGTTCGGCCCTTTCTTCTTCACATGCTAAATGTCTGGAAACAAAAAAAACACAGATGTTAAGATATGATTTAAACATAGTATAAAACAAGAGGTCAACGACCTTGAAGCTCTACTAATAGATTTTTGATAGCTAGGTCAACATTCCTGTGAAGTTTCATGAAATCCATCAAGTAGTTTCATAGGAGTAGTCGCTACAAGTTTTCATTATATAACGCTATGTAAACAAAGATGACCGCTGGCAGCCATGTTTAATGTCAAATCAATATAAGTTTTGACAAGGATCAACATCATGTCATACTGATCATTTTAGAAAAAGTCCCATATCAATATCACTTATAGTTTTCAAGAAGTAGTCGGTACAAACTTGAATTTTGAAAATCTATTTTTAGCCATGGCGGCCATCTTGAATTTCCGGCCGATCTGAAATTTTGCTAGGATCAATTAGACATCAAGAGCAACATTCCTGTAAAGTTTCATGAAAATCTGTTGAGTAGTTACAGAGGAGGTCGTTACAAGTTTTTTCTAGATAACTCTATGTAAACAAAGATGGCCGCTGACAGCCATGTTTAACATCGAATCAAAACGTTTCGACAAGGACCAACATCATGACATCCTGATCATTTTAGAAAAAGTCCCATATCAATATCACTTATAGTTTTCAAGAAGTAGTCGCCATAAACTTGTTTTTTGAAAATCTATTTTTAGCCGTGGTGGCCATCTTGAATTTCCGGCCAACCTGAACATTTTCTAGGATCAATAAGACATCAAGAGCAAAATTCGTGTGAAGTTTCATGAAAATCCGTTGAGTAGTTTCAGAGGAGTAGTCACTACAAGTTTTCATTATATAACTCTATGTAAACAAGGATGGCCGCTGGCAGCCATGTTTAACATTGAATCAAAATAATTTTTGACAAGGATCAACATCATGTCATACTGATCATTTTAGGAAAAGACGCATATCAATATCACTTATAGTTTTCAAGAAGTAGTTGCTACAAACTTGTATTTTGAAAATTTATTTTTAGCCGTGGCGGCCATCTTTAATTTCCGGCCGACCTGACATTTTGCTAGGATCATTAAGACATCAAGAGCGACATTCCTGTGAAGTTTCATGGAAATCCGTCCAGCAGTTTCAGAGGAGTAGTCGCTACAAGTCTTTACTAAATAACTCTATGTAAATAAAGATGGCCGCTGGCAACCATGTTTAACTTCGAATCAAAACAATTTTCGACAAGGACCAACATCATGTCATGCTGATCATTTTAGAAAAAGTCCCATATCAATATCACCTAGAGTTTTCAAGAAGTAGTCGCTACAAACTTGTTTTTCAAAAATCTATTTTCAGATTTGGCAGCCATCTTGGATTTCACATCAACATGAATTTTTGCTAGGATCAACTAGACTTCATGGGCAACATTTCTGTAAAGTTTCATGAACAAGAGGCCCAAGAGGGCCTGTGGACGCTCTACTGGCTAAAGATAAAGTTTATGCTCTAGGGGCCATAACTTTTTCAAATATCGTTCAACCAGACATGGTGATGATATAGTTAACTAGGCTTGGTACTGATTGTCCCTGACAAGTTTCGTTGAAATCCAGCCAGAGGTTCATGAGAACTAGTCTGTACAAAGTTAGTGTATTAAAACTTTTAAGGGGCCATAACTCTGCCAAAATTCATTCAACCAGAACACGGCAATGATAGGTGCAACTAGGCTTGATACTGATCATCCCCATCAAGATTCGTTGAAATCCAGCAAGGAGTTCAGAACAGACTAATCTGGACATTTCTCTATTAAAACCTTTAAAGGGCCATAACTCTGACAAAAATCATTCAACCCGAATATGGCGATGATATGCACAACTAGGCTTGATACTGATCATCCTTGTCAAGTTTCGTTAAAATCCAGCCAGGGGTTCTGGAAAACTAGCCCGGAAAGTGTTTGTGTATCAAAAACCTTTAAAGGGCCATAACTCCATCAAAAATCTGTTAACCGGAATGCGACGCGGATATGCACAACTAAGCTTGGTGCTGATCATCCCTGTAAAGTTTCGTTGAAATGTGGGGAGACGTTCAGGAGAATAGTCCAGACAAAGTTTGTGTATTAAAACCTTTAAAGGGCCATAACTCTGCCAAAAACCATTCAACTGGAACAAAAGATTTGCACAACAAGACCTGGAACTGATCATCCCTAAAAAGTTTTGTTTAAAATTCCGGCCATGGGTTCAGGAAAATTAGTCATGAATTAAAACCTTTAAAGGGGCATAACTCCGCCAAAATCATTCAACTGGAACACAGTGACGATATGTACAACTAGGCTTGGTACTGATCATTCCTGAAAAATTTCAATGAAACTTGGCCATCTTCTTAATGAGGCCAAAATATAGCATATTTCAGAAAATCAAATAAAGAGCTATAACTCCGGTGAAAATGGTCCAATCTGGCTGGTTTTCAAACTTGTCAGAGATTTCATTGATAGTAACAATCTGGTAAAGTTTGGTAAAGATCGGATGAAAAATGAAGACCCTATCATATTAACAAGGCAAAATATAGCATTTTTAACTAAATCAGGGACCATAACTCCGCTGTTACTGGTCCGATCTGGCTGGAATTTGAAATTATCTGAGCTTTAATTTATATTAACAATCTGGTAAAGTTTGGTAAAGATCTGACGAAAAATGAAGGTCCTATCGTCTTGACGAGGCAAAATATAACATTTTTAACTAAATAAAGGGATCTAACTCCGCAGTCACTGGTCCGATCTGGCTGGTTTTCGAACTGTCCAAGCTTTCATTGATATTAACAATCTGGTAAAGTTTTAATGAGGCAAAATATAGCATTTTGAACTTAATCAAGGGCCACAACTCCGATGTTATTAGTCCAATATGAATGGTTTTCAAACTTGTCCGAGCTTTCAATAATATTAACAATCTGATAAAATTTGGTAAAGATCGGATGAACAATGAAGCCCCTATCGTCTTAACGAGGCAAAATATAGCATTTTTAATTAAATCAAGGGCCATAACTCCGCTGTTACTGATCCGACATGGCTGATTTTCGAACTTTTTCGAGCTTTCGACGACATTAACAATGTGGTAAAGTTTGGTAAAGACAGGATGAAAAATGAAGGCCCTATTGTCTTAACGAGGCAAAATATAGAATTTTAAACTAAATCAAGGGCCATAACTCCGCTGTTACTAGTCCGATATAGCTGGTTTTCGAACTTGTCCAAGCTTTCATTGATATTAACAATCTGATAAAGTTTGGTAAGGATCGGATGAACAATGAAGCCCCTATCGTCTTAACGAGGCAAAATATAGCATTTTTAACTAAATCAAGGGCCATAACTCCGCTGTTATTGGTCCGATATGGCCGTTTTTCAAACTTGTTCGAGCTTTCAACGACATTAACAATCTGATAAAGATTGGTTAAGATCGGATGAACAATGAAGCCCCTATCGTCTTAACGATGCAAAATATAGCATTTTTAACTAAATCAAGGGACACAATTCCGCTGTTATTAGTCCGATATGGCTGGTTTTCGAACTTATCTGACCTTTCATTGATATTAACAATGTGGTAAAGTTTGGTAAAGATAGGATGAAAAACGAAGGCCATATCGTCTTAACGAGGCAAAATATAGCAATATAGCATTTTTAACTAAATAAAGGACCATAACTCCGCTGTTACTGGTCCAATCTGGCTGGTTTTCGAACTTGTCCGAGCTTTCATTGATATTAACAATCTGGTAGAGTTTGGTAAAGATAGGATGAAAAATGAATGCCCTATCGTCTTAACGAGGCACAATTTAGCAATATAGCATTTTTAACTAAATCAAGGGCCATAACTCCGCTGTTACTAGTCCGATCTGGCTGGTTTTCGAACTCATCCGAGCTTTCATTGATATTAACAACCTGTTAAAGTTTGGTAAAGATCGGATGAAAAATGAAGGCCCTATCGTCTTAACGAGACAAAAGTTAACAACGGACGACGGACGGACGACGGACGGACGGACGACGGACAACTCGGCATCCCATAAGCTCTGCTGGCCTTCGGCCAGTAGAGCTAAAAACCATTCAGTAGTTTCAGAGGAGTAGTCGCTACAAAAAAAAGTTTACGGACGGACAGACAGACAGACAGACGGCGGACGCCGCACCACGGCATAAGCTCTGCTGATCTCTGATCAGTAGAGCTAAAAATTGACGCGGGAAGGGGTATCACCCACTTTCCCCCACCCATCCACCTTTTTCCACAATACATGCCATCACTCCTTAAAAAATCCTGGGCAAAACCAAGTAATATTATATACTGGCGGTCAATGAAAATGCATCAGTAGATTATATGGGTGTTAAGTTTTATTGCTGAAGTAATTAATAATAGTAAGCGCATATTTTGAAATTGAAGATAATTAGTTAACAATAGCAAACACTGATTGTCTCAAAATTCCTAAACATGGTTTACAGTGTTCAATTGAAGTCAAATGGGTAGAAAACAAAAGCCACACATTTTAATACTGGTTATGTTCAACCGTTTTACCGGTTCCAAAAAATTATCCTGACCTCACATTTTTCCAGCAGGATAACGTCATGCCACACTCAGTTAGAATTACAAGTGATGCTATTTATCATTTATTTAGCAATAAAATTTAACACCCATATAAACCACTGGTGCCTTTTCATTGACTGCCAGTATATATATAAATGTGATCCCACTCATATGAGCTATAATTGCATGTATGTATGTATGTATGTATGTATGCGTGTATATGTTAATTGTGCCTCAAGACGAGTGTGTTATTATGTCGAGATACAGTATATCAGCGTGTGTTTGCAGCTATCCTTTATAGGAAGTGAATGCATACGTTTGATTTCTGTCTCTCATCATAGCTAGGCACCCTGCTGTAGTTCGTCCGAAGGTTGTCTGACCTTGGTTGTATATAATGGTTGCTATAACTGTTATTCAGTGTCATATTATCTCTATGGCAATTGTTGCATTTTAATTTAAAGGGACATGCAGAAATCTTGATTTTTGTAACTCCTAAGTCCCCTTTGTATTTCTATATAACTTGCATATGGCAAGTCATTATCAATAATTACTAGAATGGTTCAAAGCAAATTGTTTTATGCAGATTACTAATTGATACAATGCACCAATGAATTGTTCAATGCTATTGTGAGGGTGAAGGACTGTAAACCTAACAAGAGGTCAATGACCTTGAAGCTCTACTGATTGATTTTGATTTCAGGAAGTAGTCGCTACAGACTTGTTTTTTGAAAATCTATTTTTAACCGTGGCGGCCATCTTGAATTTCAGGCCGACCTGAAATTTTGCTAAGATCAATAAGACATTAAGAGCAACATTCCTGTAAAGTTTCATGAAAATCCGTCAGGTAGTTTCAAAGAAGTAGTCGCTACAAGTTTTCATTATATAACTCTATGTAAACAAAGCAGCCATGTTTAAGGTCAAATCAAAACGATTTTCGACAAGGACCAACATCATGTCATACTGATCATTTTAGAAAAAGTCCCATATCAATATCTCTTATTGTTTTTGGGAAGTAGTCGCTACAAATTTATTTATTTTAAATCTATTTTTAGCTGTGGCGGCCATCTTGAATTTCCGGCCGACCTGAAATTTTTCTAGGATCAACTAGACATCAAGAGCAACATTCCTGTGAAGTTTCATGAACATCCGTCAAGTAGTTTCAGAGGAGTAGTCGCTACAAGTTTTTACTATATAACTCTATGTAACCAAAGATGGCCACTGGCAGCCATGTTTAACGTCGAATCAAAATAATTTTCCACAAGGATCTACATCATGTCATGCTGATCATTTTAGAAAAAGTCCCATATCAATATCACTTATAGTTTTCAAGAAGTAGTCGCTACAAACTTATTTTTTAAAAATCTATTTTTAGCTGTGACGGCCATCTTGAATTTCCGGCCGACCTGAAATTTTGATAGGATCAATTAGACATCAAGAGCAACATTCCTGTAAAGTTTCATGACAATCCGCCAAGTAGTTTCAGAGGAGTAGTCGCTACAAGTTTTTACTATATAACTCTATGTAAACAAAGATGGCCGCTGGCAGCCATGTTTAACGTTGAATCAAAACGATTTTTGACTAGGATCAACATCATGTAATGCTGATCATTTTAGAAAAAGTCCCATATCAATATCACTTATAGTTTTCAAGAAGTAGTCGCTACAAACTTATTTTTTAAAAATCTATTTTTAGCTGTGACGGCCATCTTGAATTTCCGGCTGACCTGAAATTTTTCTAGGATCAATTAGACATCAAGAGCAACATTCCTGTAAAGTTTCATGACAATCCGCCAAGTAGTTTCAGAGAAGTAGTCGCTACAAGTTTTTACTATATAACTCTATGTAAACAAAGATGGCCGCTGGCAGCCATGTTTAACGTTGAATCAAAACGATTTTTGACTAGGATCAACATCATGTCATGCTGATCATTTTAGAAAAAGTCCCATATCAATATCACTTATAGTTTTCAAGAAGAAGTCGCTACAAACTTGTATTTTAAAACTCTATTTTTAGCTTTGGCGGCCATCTTGGATTTCACATCAACATGAATTTTTGCTAGGATCAACTAGACTTTATGGGCAACATTTCTGTAAAGTTTCATGAATATCCATCCAGTAGTTTCAGCTGTGAAGTCGCTACAAATAAAAGTTTACGGACAGACAGACGGACAGACGGACAGACGGACAGACGGACAGACGGACGGACGGACGACGGACACCGCACCACGGCATAAGCTCCGCTGATCTCTGATCAGTTGAGCTAAAAACTGCACTCTACAACATGGTTTTCCAATGTGGTTGCACCATAAAGTTAGGCACTGAGTTACTGCTACAAGTATTTACTGAAAAACTGTTAAAAGCGACGTTAGGCTCCATACTATGTGTAGTACACACTGCACACACTCATACAATGCAAGTACACACTCCTAACATGCTGTACAATTGAGGGATTCCTTTTTTGGACATACGGCAGAGAGACTATAAACCTAGAATTACATACACACATGAAATTAAAACTAGAACTATCAATGAAGCTGATGAATACCTCTGCTTTTTGATCAGTTGTTATGTGTATATGAAGTTTGAGAACAACCTATTCAAAACTGTTTGAGGAATGCAAGTAACAAAAATGTTGAGACAAAAATTTGCTATGTGACAGGACATTACTATATAGACCCCAACTTCACTTTGTAAAAGCTGGGGTATAATAATGACATGCCTACTTACAGTGGAGTATTTTGAAGTTTGTCCTTGTAATTAACATCCACCTGATACTGCAGTAACAACTTGACCATCTTGACATGACCTTGAGACGCAGCTCTATGTAGGGGCGTATTCTCATACTGGTCGCCAATGTTCAGGTCTGCACCACACTCTAGCAACTTCTCTGCTATCTGTAAGTTCCAAATCAAATACAATATTTGTCAAACTTGATGACATATACAGAACCTTACGCGAGTCTTCGTTGCAACCAAAATATTAGGATCAACAGCAGTCAAGAAACAAAACACAAAATGCACACACAAAAGACAACACAACCATTTCCTTATGAGTTAAACTAGATGGGATGTCTCAGGAGGCTGTGCGTTGCCTTTCTGCACTCTTTTCCAGAATGTATGACAAAAGACAATTCTCATATTTAGCATTCTCATATTTAGTATTTGTATACAAGGTTAGTATACAAGGTGTGGTGAAGACCTTGTTAAGATTCTAAACATGGTCTTCACCAAACTAAACATAAAGAAAAAAAAGAAAAAGTTGAGCAAAAGTATGATCTTGACCGTGACCTTCACCTTTATATGTTGCTGTGCTGATGTGACTATTGTCATAAATGTATATAAATATATACAGCAAAGTTTAACGCAAGCGTAAAATAGCTGCCGAGAGGAAATAGCGTATATCTGGGTAGGGACTGAAAAGAAGTTTAACAAAATAACATATCAAGTCACGGGTGTGAAAAAAATATTGAAAAAAATAATGTTGACGTAAACACGCCTCGACCGCTTTCCTTACCAGACACATTCTTCCCGAGTTTTACCATCAGTTGTTCCTACCAAACATTTTGAATCAAGGTGGGCGACCTCCCTTCTCTCTGTTCAAATACCTTGATTTGCCTTACATACTGATTACAATTCAAACTGGAGCACGACGTGCTAGAAGTACACATCAGCACAGAAATACAGGTGTTCACATGTAAAGGATGCGTGTGCGTTAGCGTGTGGAATACAACAGAGATAAACGTCTTACTGCTACCATGTGTAATTATAAGATTGCGTTATCAAAGTGAAAAACTCAAAGAAACTGTTCATTGCTACCTATGCATTACATGTGCAATTATGAAAACCTTACAGGCAGCGAATAAACCCATCCGCTATTTACGAGAATACCGCATTATAAATGGGTATTATTCCATAAAAAGGAATTATTCCATTAAAATAGAGATTTGCACTTATTCCATTCCAATACTTGCGGTTTCATTCAGTTTCACTTACGGTTTCATTATGCTCCGTAAAAATCCCGGACGTGAATATCCCGGAAATATTGCCGCATTCTACACTTTAGTAGACTGCTCTACGAAAACATCATTTGAGGCAATAAAACGGAAATCTTTGAACATTGAAAAATATATGTTTATACCATTCAAGTTTTCTAGACGGGTTCCCTAGGAATTGAAGTTGTAATGCATGCTTATTGTCGGCTACATGATTCACAGTCTGTTAACCATAGACATATTCTAAACCCATATAAGAGTAATATCCATTATCCATTTCAGGGTATGTTTTGTTTTAGTGTCTATGTTAAGTGATTTTTGAACCTTGACCTTTATACATTGGTATGATCAACTGCCTACTGCCATAATATGTATATATATGTTCGATGAATACATATACATGTATGAAGAATGCAAAACATCATTCCCGATGTAATGTTTATGTGTTCAAAAATTACCTTGGAACCAATTAATTTGACCTTGACGGTGTCCTTGACTTTTATTTTTGGTAAGGTCGTGACTATTGTCATACGAAGTGTATATTTCAAATGTTTAATAAAGAAATATGAAGAAATGAAAAAGTTAAACCCAGTGTGCCAAAAAAAATACCTTTGAACTCAGAATTGGACCATGACCTTTATATATCTGTAAGGCAATACGACTATTTTTAGGAAATGTATATATTGGAAGTTTGATGAAGAAAAATGAATGAGTTGCATGCAATGTTAAGTTTTTGCGATGCCTGACAGTAGTCCAACGCAAGATGATCGACAAACTGACGTTCAGAACCTATGTATCGCTTTTTTCTTCTTAAAGGCCACACACACAAATACTGTCCAACATTATACCAACCAGCAAACTGTTCATCTGCTTTGTTACAAAAAAACAACTGAAGTCATCTCAGTGAGGCTCAAACCTGTGATCCCCGGAGCCAAAGTGCTACCCACTAGGCTACCACTACACCCACATGTATTGAAAGACACAATCTCGGCCTAGCACAAGTCACTTACAATGTTAGTCAAGCATGTTCACATACTGCACTGAACAAGTATGATTTCTGGTAAGCTCTCTTAAATGATGTTCATGATTTTCTTAGTATTTAATACCAAGTAATTGCCTTTAATTTTCACTTTTATCCCAATTCTTTAGTTTATTTTATATACCTCATATCTATCCTTGGATGCTGCATAATGTAGTGGACACTGTCCAGTCTTGTTCACTGCATTCACCTGTGCATTGTGAGCTATCAAATCAGCCACGATCTGTGTTCTCCCTGCAGATGCTGCTATCATTAAGGGCGTCCAGTTGGACTTAAATAAATATATATTTATTGTTCAAATTGCAATGTATATTAATGCAGCTTAAAGTCCCTATCCTGCCATCGACAGGCGAAGTTTACAACAGGTGTACACCGTTTCTAAACCTACTGACAACGAGGTATATATATATATATATAACTTACATATTTTGAGAATCCAAACCCTATAGACACAATATAAATGGGTTTAACCACTCAGAACAAACCCCAAAACTGGAGCGTGAAATTAGAAGTTATTAACTCATAATTTCATTTTAAACAAGAGGTCAATGACCTTGAAGCTCTACTGACTGATTTTGATTTCAGGAAGTAGTCGCTACAGACTTGTTTTTTGAAAATCTATTTTTAACCGTGGCGGCCATCTTGAATTTTCGGCCGACCTGAAATTTTGCTAGGATCAATTAGACATCAAGAGCAACATTCCTGTGAAGTTTCATGAACATCCATCAAGTAGTTTCAGAGGAGTAGTCGCTACAAGTTTTTACTATATAACTCTTATGTAACCAAACATGGCCACTGGCAGCCATGTTTAACGTTGAATCAAAACGATTTTCCACAAGGATCAACATCATGTCATGCTGATCATTTTAGTAAAAGTCCCATATCAATATCACTTATAGTTTTCAAGAAGTAGTCGCTACAAACTTATTTTTTAAAAATCTATTATTAGCTGTGACGGCCATCTTGAATTTCTGGCAGATCTGAAATTTTGCTAGGATCAATCAGACATCAAGAGCAACATTCCTGTAAAGTTTCATGACAATCCGTCAAGTAGTTTCAGAGGAGTAGTCGCTACAAGTTTTTACTATATAACTCTATGTAAACAAAGATGGCCGCTGGCAGCCATGTTTAACGTTGAATCAAAACGATTTTTGACAAGGATCAACATCATGTCATGCTGATCATTTTAGAAAAAGTCCCATATCAATATCACTTATAGTTTTCAAGAAGTAGTCGCTACAAACTTGTATTTTAAAACTCTATTTTTAGCTTTGGCGGCCATCTTGGATTTCACATCAACATGAATTTTTGCTAGGATCAACTAGACTTTATGGGCAACATTTCTGTAAAGTTTCATGAATATCCATACAGTAGTTTCAGAGGAGTTGTCGCTACAAATAAAAGTTTACGGACAGACAGACGGACAGACGGACGGACGACGGACGCCGCACCACGGCATAAGCTCTGCTGATCTCTGATCAGTAGAGCTAAAAACGATTATTCACTGAATGAATAAACCTATACTTTTAATAAGCAAAGATACATTAATATACGACCTTAACACCTGGATAGAGTTTTTATAAACAATTTTGTAGTATACTTGCCATTATTTGGCAAGTTAGTTTCTTTAATAACTGTATAAGTAATTATTTAAACAGAATTTCTACAGACTTCCAGATTGTTTTTCTAATAAATGTTTTTATATATTGCGACACATTTTATGAAGCTACTAATTAAATGAATCCTTTTTATAATCATCAAAAAGGGGAGTCTTTTTTGTGTTGACATTTAACCTTTTCTGTAATTTAATCATCAAAATCCCTACACTGTTAAAGATTGGACAGAAAGAAAAAAAAATTGATCTTTGACCATGGGGACCTGGAACATTGTCATGTTGACAACAGGGCTTTTATTCGGAAACAGGGGAACAGCCCTTCATTAGAGGGGGAAAAGGCATGCTTTTTGAGTTAAAGGGGGGAAAATTAATGCAATTTCGAGATATAGGGGCAACAGTGTATCAGGCAAAAATTAAAGATTTGGGTGTTCAGTTATGCAAAAGAGGTACATTTTAGATAAACCTTCTTCTATAAATGTATCCCAAACATAATAATGTTGTGAAAGTTAGAGGGGGAAATAAAATTAAGCAAAAAAGCCTTTTTTTAGGGGAATTTTCTCAACCAAAGAGGGAAAAAAGTAGTCTGTTTTGCTTGGGGAATTGGCAGAATATCGGTCCCTGTTTATGAAGGAAAAAAGCCCTGGACAATAACCTTTCTGTAAATTATTGACAAAATCTCTCCTATGGATCAAACGTTAAGGACACTTTGACCTCCAGTGCGACCCTGACCTTGATATAGAGACTTGGGATTTCTTTCTCAATTATTTATTACATGTCCTTCTTTTTAAACGTTTATTTTCACTTAATACAAAATATCTTTGGATATACTAAGACTTGCGGAAAATTTAGCAAGATGACCATAATTCAATTTGGAGTTGAATGAATGCTTTAAATAGAGATTATTTAACTGCTGGGATGGATTATAGGGAAATCCTTCATGAGATGATAGGCGTCTGGTTCTTTTCACAATGAGCTTAAGCGAGTGAGTGAAAAAACAACACACGCCTATCATCTCGTGAAGGATTTCCCTAAAATCCATCCCAGCGGTTAAATAATATATTTATTACATTTTTAATCAGATTATCTATGATTTTAACCAGAATGATTCGCTTCATTTAGCGTTATAGGCGGATGACGTTGACGTCACCAACACGTTATTGACGTGATAACAACGTAGCAGTTAGTTAATTTTGCGGTCGGAGTTAGTTATTAATATTTAGCGTAAATATTCTTTCACTGAGAAATCCTAATCTTCCACCCATAGAAATGTAATAAATGCAAATAACTAACAACCTAATAATATTTATATTATAAGTTATGCCATAATGAAAGCAGCATATCAGTTATCACATGCAGACCTGCGACAATCATACCTCATCTCTGGCATCAACAGGAACGTTGAGACTGAGGAGATAATGTACAAGTTCTGTGTGACCTCCAGATGCTGCCCAGTGTAGAGGCATACGCTGAGTCTGAAACATGATCGTAAAAAATAAACTGACATTTTACAGACATTTATTGACAAAATAGAGACTCAGATTTATGGTATTGTAACAGAGTGAAACGTTACTTACTAAAGTAGCTACCCCGCCAACAACAGCTAAATTTCAGATGTACACCCTTTCCATATACATCAACACGTACCGTATTTCCTCTAAAAGTAGCGCCCGGGCGCTATGCAAAGTGCGCAGGGGGCGCTACAATTATGGTTCAAATTTTCAATATATTTCACCTCCATTTCTGACTGTTTCCTTATAGAATTACTGTAAGGCGATCTTTTACTGTGACACCGGTATTGACTAAACCTAAACCCGACAATATATTGAGTATATCACTGTCATCACTCTGCATCCGTCAAACTTGACGATTACAACACGGGTTGGTTGCATATGAATTATATAATAATTAAAGATAAACTAAATTGAAAGAAAGGTGATAAATAAAAGCGGTAATTTGTATTGATGATGATATCGTTCTAAGGTTTATGTCATAGATCATACAGGTGTAAGGAAGGTAAGGTTTCTTAAAACAGGTGGGGGCGCTTCTATTAGGGAAGGCGATACTAATAGAGGAAATACGGTATATATAACTTACATATTCCGAGAATCCAAAATCTACAGACACAATATAAATGGCTTAAACCAGCCAGACCAAACCGCAAAACTGAAGCTTTGAATTAAGAGTAACCAACTCATAATTATAGGTTATTAGATTTGTATTTGGATATATGCACTCTTTCTTTTGCGTATTAATATTGCGCGACTAGGAGCGCAATATTTATGCGCAAAAGAACGAGTGCATATATCCCAATACAAATCTAATACCCTTTTTATTGCATATGCCTTTTATAAAAACGAAGAATTAGAACAAAACAATAGGTTTTAACGTTTAATTTTCATCAAAAATATTTATTTAAAATAAACATATAGTTGTTACATCGTGGGAATTTTCACAATGAAATCGACATTGTCACGTGACATACCTTCTTTGACATGAACAGAAAATTGCACCAATCCTGAGTGAGTATACATTACACACCCAATATGTCTTTACTGAACGTCAATATGGGCGAATATTGATGTTTCCTGTTACGTTGGAAGTAAACGGAGCTTGTAAATGCGTATGCAATCATTCATTTTATGCATATTCAATCATGGGTATTTTAAGAATCCTATACTTTTAATCGGTACGTATGCATATACATATGACCTGAACACCCAGATAGAGTTTACCTAAAATTAGTTGAAATATCAAATAAAAACATTGTTTTTAAAACATGACTGAATGTAAAAAAAATGTTAGGTCTTCAGGATTACGTGTACCATCATATAATTTATTGGTGAAAAAAACTTTTACTTGATAAGTATTGTCTGGATTTTTTTTTTGATTTTTTTTATGTGTGAGATACTTTTATAGAATTAGATATTTAGACATATCAAACATTTGATTCACCGCGGCGTGTACAGAAAACAGTCTCATTTTGACGACAACAATATAGTGATGAGACAGTTGATTTATATGTGTGTCCCGTATTAGACACCTTACAGGAAAACAAGAGTGCCAAGATGGCCCTAAATTGATCACCTGAGTAGTGGCCCATTATCGAACTTCTTTGAAATCTTATGGTCATATACAATCTGTGCAAGTTTGGTTAAGATTGTTCAAGAAATGTGGGCTCTGTTGTGTTAACAACATTGATATAAAGACACTGACAAAGTTTGGTAAAGATCAAATACACAAAATGAAGGTGCTACAGAGCAACACCTGGGCCAGAGCCAAATGTGACCCCATGGCTACATGTAATATATGAGAGCTGTGTGCCTTTTGGTTTCAGAGAAGACATTTTTTTAAGCTTTTCCCTATACAATGCAACCCCAGTGATCCAAGATTATCAGCTGGAATTATCGTGTATTTATGGTCACTGTACTCCTTTTGCTTTTATGCACTCTTATGTCTTTCTTTCAGTAATAAAACTTATATCAATGAAAAGGTAATAAAATTATCTTTTCAAACATATATATTGTGTTATTGTTATTAATTTTCATGAATTATCTATTTAATATTGATTTACACGTTTTACGTGTGCGGCGATAATTCCATTGTCATTCAATCAGCGCATGGTGTAGGGTAGTTGTAAATTGCAGCGACCTAGTTAATCCTCATAAATATTCATATTAGTTATCCAACCAATCGGATGAATGAACTTATTATTCACCGGAAGTTGAATAGTAAAAATCGGAAATGATGAAGTGAAAAAAGAAACCAACTCTATGTAAAACATGTGAACACTGGGGCGGGGACAAATAGGGTCACCATTTGAACAATTGAACTGAATGTTATTTAACAGCTCATCAACACAGTATAGGTTATTTAGAGCCGCCCCAGAGAGAGGGGAAGGATACATAGGAATCCGCGAACCTGCCATACTCTTATTATCGAATAGATTCCTAAGTGGGGGGATGGGGGGGGGGGGGGGGGGGGGGGGGGGGGGAAGGTTGCAACATATTTGTGTAAGAATTGACTAAAACAACACAGAAATATGTAAAAAAAAATAAAAATAAATAAAAACAAGAGGTCAATGACCTTGAAGCTCTACTGATTGATTTTGATTTCAGGAAGTAGTCGCTACAGACTTGTTTTTTGAAAATCTATTTTTAACCGTTGCGGCCATCTTGAATTTCCGGCCGACCTGAAATTTTGCTAAGATCAATAAGACATTAAGAGCAACATTCCTGTGAAGTTTCATGAAAATCCGTCAGGCAGTTTCAAAGAAGTAGTCGCTACAAGTTTTCATTATATAACTCTATGTAAACAAAGCAGCCATGTTTAAGGTCAAATCAAAACGATTTTCGACAAGGACCAACATCATGTCATACTGATCATTTTAGAAAAAGTCCCATATCAATATCTCTTATTGTTTTGAAGAAGTAGTCGCTACAAACTTATTTATTTTAAATCTATTTTTAGCTGTGGCGGCCATCTTGAATTTCCGGCCGACCTGAAATTTTTCTAGGATCAACTAGACATCAAGAGCAACATTCCTGTGAAGTTTCATGAACATCCGTCAAGTAGTTTCAGAGGAGTAGTCGCTACAAGTTTTTACTATATAACTCTATGTAACCAAAGATGGCCACTGGCAGCCATGTTTAACGTCGAATCAAAATAATTTTCCACAAGGATCTACATCATGTCATGCTGATCATTTTAGAAAAAGTCCCATATCAATATCACTTATAGTTTTCAAGAAGTAGTCGCTACAAACTTATTTTTTAAAAATCTATTTTTAGCTGTGACGGCCATCTTGAATTTCCGGCCGACCTGAAATTTTGATAGGATCAATTAGACATCAAGAGCAACATTCCTGTAAAGTTTCATGACAATCCGCCAAGTAGTTTCAGAGGAGTAGTCGCTACAAGTTTTTACTATATAACTCTATGTAAACAAAGATGGCCGCTGCAGCCATGTTTAACGTCGAATCAAAATGATTTTTGACTAGGATCAACATCATGTAATGCTGATCATTTTAGAAAAAGTCCCATATCAATATCACTTATAGTTTTCAAGAAGTAGTCGCTACAAACTTATTTTTTAAAAATCTATTTTTAGCTGTGACGGCCATCTTGAATTTCCGGCCGACCTGAAATTTTTCTAGGATCAATCAGACATCAAGAGCAACATTCCTGTTAAGTTTCATGACAATCCGCCAAGTAGTTTCAGAGAAGTAGTCGCTACAAGTGTTTACTATATAACTCTATGTAAACAAAGATGGCCGCTGGCAGCCATGTTTAACGTTGAATCAAAACGATTTTTGACTAGAATCAACATCATGTCATGCTGATCATTTTAGAAAAAGTCCCATATCAATATCACTTATAGTTTTCAAGAAGAAGTCGCTACAAACTTGTATTTTAAAACTCTATTTTTAGCTTTGGCGGCCATCTTGGATTTCACATCAACATGAATTTTTGCTAGGATCAACTAGACTTTATGGGCAACATTTCTGTAAAGTTTCATGAATATCCATCCAGTAGTTTCAGCTGTGAAGTCGCTACAAGTTTTTACTATATAACTCTATGTAAACAAAGATGGCCGCTGGCAGCCATGTTTAACGTTGAATCAAAACGATTTTTGACTAGGATCAACATCATGTCATGCTGATCATTTTAGAAAAAGTCCCATATCAATATCACTTATAGTTTTCAAGAAGAAGTCGTTACAAACTTGTATTTTAAAACTCTATTTTTAGCTTTGGCGGCCATCTTGGATTTCACATCAACATGAATTTTTGCTAGGATCAACTAGACTTTATGGGCAACATTTCTGTAAAGTTTCATGAATATCCATCCAGTAGTTTCAGCTGTGAAGTCGCTACAAGTTTTTACTATATAACTCTATGTAAACAAAGATGGCGGCAGCCATGTTTAACGTTGAATCAAAACGATTTTTGACTAGGATCAACATCATGTCATGCTGATCATTTTAGAAAAAGTCCCATATCAATATCACTTATAGTTTTCAAGAAGAAGTCGCTACAAACTTGTATTTTAAAACTCTATTTTTAGCTTTGGCGGCCATCTTGGATTTCACATCAACATGAATTTTTGCTAGGATCAACTAGACTTTATGGGCAACATTTCTGTAAAGTTTCATGAATATCCATCCAGTAGTTTCAGCTGTGAAGTCGCTACAAATAAAAGTTTACGGACAGACAGACGGACAGACGGACGGACGGACGACGGACTCCGCACCACGGCATAAGCTCTGCTGATCTCTGATCAGTAGAGCTAAAAATTAAAAAAGCTGTGGAGGGGAGTGGGGGCGGGGGTAGAGGGAGGGAGGAGGAGAGAGCCCATGCCCCAATATGGGTGAAGTAATAAGATGCATAATGCTATAACAAATCCCAAACCAAAATTACAGATATATACATGCTTACATGCAAACCTAGATCTGCCTTTATTCCACATTTTATGGGCCATCACAATTTGGGTTCCATGGGAGCCCAGAATTTGCAAAAGACAAAATTACTTATCCAACCCTTTACAACATACTATAAGGAAACCAATTCCAAAATTTAGTTCAGCTAGGACAAAAAATGTAAGAGATATAGACCTGTAAATACAGCTTACATGCAAAATTTAATGTGAAACAGACATATTTTAAGGGCTATCAGAATTTGGGTTCCATGGGAGCCCAGGGGTTACAGGAACCAAAATTACTTAAGAAGCCCTTACGATAATGCTATAAGGAAGCTAATGGCCAAATTTGGTTGTGCTAGGGTAAGAATTGTAAGAGATATAGACTTGTAAATACAGCTTACACGCAAAATTTGATGTGAAATGGAGCACATTTTATGGGCAATCATAATTTGGGTTCCATGGGAGCCCATGGGTTACAGGAACCAAAATTGCTCCAAGGAAGCCCATGAACAAATTTGGTTGTGGTAGGATAAGAAATGTAAGAGATATAGACTTGTAAACACAGCTTACAGGAAAACCTTAATGTGGGATGCCGACCCCGGGGTGATTACATAAGCTCTCTTATTCTTCGAATAGTCGAGCTAAAAAGCATTCAACTAAGGATCATACATGTGAAGTTTGGTCAAAATTGGTCAAGCAGTTTCTGAGAAGATGTCGTTTGAAGCAAAAGTTAACGACGACGGACGAAGAGTGATCCCAATAGATCACCTTGAGCCTACGGCTCAGGTGATCTTTAAATAGAATTGTGACATCATTAGCCTCTTTTTCAGAACTACCTCAAGTACTGGAGTCATTTTTTGAATCAATCTAATTTTAACTGAGACAGGCAAGACTCTGGTTTGTGTTCATTTTGCATCGGCGATCACTTAAGACCATTGAGCACTGGTAATGCCAGGATATATCCTCGACCTCTTAGTTTACGACCACTTAACGACAGTTGGCTACATATATCAGTAATGCATTATATATTTGACATAATATGATGTTAGCTAATCTAAACAGAGAAACAGATAACTTTTGCATCAATTGGGTAAATACCCACTGTTTTTTTAAAAAATGGGTATTTTGAATTTAAATTGGGTATTTTTTTTCCGGATACCCACTGATTTTAATTTAATTGGGTATTTTCTAAATATAATTGGGTATTGATAGAAACTTGCCCTTTTTCAATGTGTACCAATATTTACCATTTTGTACTTATTGTCAAGCATGGGCTATAGAAAGAAAATATAACTAAAAATTTCAATTTGGCTTATTTAGAACTACTCAGCTGCTTAGTACCTAAAATGCACTGTCCACAATTTCATTGATGACTTTCAGCGCAATATCATGACTGTCAGTCACAGAGTCGCCAAATACATCGTTCAGTATTGACCTAGCTATGTTCTGCGCTTCTGACGTAGAGCTTGATGGTTGAAAATAGTTGTGGATTGCGTTTTTCTGCGAAAACGTTGACAAATTACTTTTTTGCGACCTCTCTTCGCCATTTTTCATCAAAAACGCCAGACGCTTGATTTTGAAGTCAGGTGCGCGATACTCTGGTTCCCGTTCAGTATACTGTAAAGTTGGGGACGAGAACCAGACAATGTGGTAGAGCTGGAAAAGCTCGTTTCAAACGTCCAATTTACCGTTTCTGAATAGGACGGTTTGTCTTAAATACTGAATGTGAGGTTGTGCCTTTTGTAACCGAAAGTAGACGGTCACACACTACTAAATTATTAACCCATTGTACAAATTGAGTCATAATGCGACACGCACGATCAAAAATTTATTTGCGTAAAGGTTTTTTTGTATGCTTTTTGATACCCTGCATTTAAATTTTAATTGGGTATACACTAATTTTAATTGGGTATTTACGCAAATACGCTGGTTATCTGTTTCTCTGTCTAAAGTATTCAAACTTAAACAAAAACGACCGCAGCTTTAATTAAATTTTGTTTATTTTCCGTCCGATAACATTTGTAAATGGATGACCTCAACTTGTTTGTTTCCAGTGAACGGCATGTGTTTCTGTTCACCTTATTTACTGTAGCTTTTATCCCGAGATGCAGTATTTTCATACGGGCAATTTTATGCAAATGTGTTGACCTAAATTCACGCTAGCCGACAGCATAGAAAAAATGCACAAACATGAACTATTTTTTTAATTTAACAAGAAAAAAACATAGACATACTTATTTTCTATGAAAAAACATTGAGTAAATGTCTTCCCTCATCACCCTAAAACCGATTTTTTTTAATACTGTGGAGCTTTAAAAATGTTGTCTTCTGCTGTTTTCAAAACATGTCCGTCTGCTTGTCAGGAATTTAGGCCACATGTCACGTAGGAAATGTACTAACATAACAATTACCAGATGTTTTTAACACAATCATCGGTATTGCTGCATGTTCTATTCAGGTACCCCTCCCTTGATATTACCTACTTACTACTTCTCATTTTACGAGTAAATAAAACTTGTTGATATCTAATGAAATGCAAATGATTAAATCATCTCTACATCATAAAATATTTTATTTTGTTTAAGTTTGCTTTAAAATGGAATGCATTTAATGGCGAAAACACTGGTAAAGAGATTAACTATCTAGAAAAATTATCCGTAGCCTGAAAAAAGTATTATTTCAAGTGTTTTCTGTTGTTGTTCTAAAGAACTATTCATTTAGCAGACGATCATAAAACATTATGACGAAATTTGCATAATAAACGTGCGCAGACATAATTTCCGCCGTCAGTCGAAATCACATGGTGGTCGAAAACAGATAGAAAGACGATAAAATACTTCAGTTTACAGGTATTGTCATTTAAATAATATGTACTGAGGACATTTTTCTTGTTATGCAACACTAGTACTACCTACACATCTTGATATCATCATCAAGAAAAATCGATGTATCCGAAAATCAGCCATCCGAATGCTGCGCCAATACCTTGTTATTACCCCACCCACCGATATTTCTTTTGGTAAAGGGTTTGGTAACTTGTAATTTGGAACTGATTGAAAGGTATTGTTATATGTCTTATGTTCTATCATATTTTAAATTGTGTGTTTACATTATCTATCTTTGTTGCTACACTGTTGCTCTCCTTAATACGGAGTTTCAGGATTTCAAATTTTCCTTCGTAAGCTAGTTCGCTGATTTCGTCCATCTTGGATTGGAAAATGTAAACGCTTCGGTGATTGGTTAGTTTTTCCAAACCTTGACCTATCAACTGCGCAAAAACTAATGTCACTGGGACAAGTTCAGTTTTTCTTGCAATATACTCGAGTACATGTTCAATTAATTTTACACGTGTTTGGGAGATCGGATGACAAGAAAAAGCGGGGAAAAGACATGCGACTCGATTAGTTGAATAACATCATAAGTACATTTGCGATAAATGGTCGGACGGCAATCTTGAAGAGTTTACAAGCATTAACAATTTCTCGATTGATTACTATGTACAGCGTCATGATGAATGAATTTTAACCTTAAACTGCTTGAATATAATTTATTAAAGGGAATGTAGCGCCTCAGCCAAACCATCTTTATAATTGAGAGTTCTTAATAAATTGAATAAGGTGAAAGAATTATCAAAATCGGATAATAAACAAAGAAGATATGATCATTTGAACTTTCTGTTGAAACGGATATGGGAGCGGCCATTTTGAGAGCTATGACATCACGGTTCTAAATTACCATATATGGAATATTTATAAATATGAACATTTACTGATTTATAGGGAAAACATGACAGCAACTGTATGAAAAATATTAATACTTAATGGCAATAATGCTTTATATGACCAGTAAAAAAAATCGTTCATTTGCAGTGATTTTCTTCATTTTAAATGATATTTATTAATATTCCATATATGGTAATACGGAACTATGACGTCATAGTTATAAAAATGGCGGCTCCTATATTCGCTTTAGTTAACCTTTAAATGGTCATATCTTTTTTGTTTATCATCCGATTTTGATAATTCTTTCACCTTTTCCCAAGTTTTTCAGAACTCTCAGTAACAGAGCTTGTTTGGCTGTGGCGCTACATTCCCTTTAAGTAAGATTTTGAGTTTTCAAATAAATCTTAGTTATTCCATCATAATTTAGAGCTCTAAGACTGTTTTAAAAAATAAAAATAAAAAGATTATTGTGCGTTTATTTGTTTAAAGTGCGTTATTTCTAATATAGACGTAATACAAGCTGAGGGTCCTGATCTAATTAAATAGATTCAATCAAAACATGTTTTTTTTATATAATTTAAAAACCCTGATCAATATATATAAAAAAAATAAGGATTAAATATACCTGGATAACAGCAAATTGAATTTAATGATAACATATAACAATGATTTAAGAATACTAAGCAGTAGCGTAGCTACCTATTAGGCCAAAAGGCCCGGGCCTGCACATAATTTACATATGCATGGTTGAAAAAAATATAAAAATGAAATAATAGTGTATGAATTTGTTGAATTTTGAAATGTGATTTTGCTTAAATTTATATCTAAATATAGCCAAAACGCACCAGAGACGTCTTACGTTTTTATATTTTTTTTCCTGAGAACCATGCCCGGACCCCCTAGAAATAGTCGGGCCTGCACATCAAAAAAAGGTCTAGTACGCCCCTGCTAAAAGTTTAACACCACATGCAATCAAATAACAGATAACAAAGAATATATTTCGCCAATAACAGATAACATGGAAATTACCCAATAACAACTAACACTCATTATTATCTCACAATAACAGATAACAAACTATAAGTTTGGCCAATAACGCCATACCAGAAATATAATGCTAATAGACTAGAGTGAACACAAGAACGCGGTTTGTACCTGTAAACACAGGTAATACAGGTAATAAAAACAAAACTCATCGTGTTGATTTTGATCGTAAATGGACATTTAAACCCATCGCCTTATGCAGTAAGTATATTTACTTTATTATTCCACATTACTTTTTACTAAACATAATTATTCAACGTATGGCGAGCACCGCCAATATACGTTCCACCCTAATCCGAGCCCTCTCTGACGTGTTCAAAACCCTTTAAAACTCTGGCTTTGTAAAATAATGTAACAAGTTTACACCTTAGAAGGCTCGAATGATTAGTAAAATATGCTTTAATGCAGTTTTTATGCCCCGGCACGAAGTGGAGCACATAGCGTTTCCCTTGTCCGCCCGCATGCCCCGCACTTACCAACGAAAACAAGTTTTGCTTTCAGGTTTAGCTCTGAGTCAACTGCAGCAGCAGAGCACCGTTCCAATGAAAGAAGGCCAATATGAATGGCATTGGCCTACTTTTTGCAAATTGTTATTTACCTTCAAGTTTACATTAAAGTATTTTTTTAAATTCGTTACTCATATACCGAAACTAATACAGCATTCAAACGTCATACACACATCTGTATATAAGCAGCATGTTCCCATAAAAAAAGTAGGTAAACATGAATGACCGCCTACTTTTCGCACTTTGTTATTTTACTTTTAATTTTTAAATTCAATTTTTACATTCAATAGTATGGTTAGGTCCACTTCTGAATCACTTTAAGTCGTAGAGCATTCAAACTTCACACATGTTTACATTTACAGGACAAAAATGTAGGTCAATATGAATGACCTTTACCCTTTGTTCGAGCGTTGTTAATTTAATTGAATCCAGTTTAACATTTAAGTGTTTTGTTCTGGTTAAGTCCATTTTTCAGACAGCAGACGCAGTAGAGTTTTCAAAATGCACACATGTACAGAATGAATGTTGTTTTACGGCACGTCGACACATAAATAGGTCATATTGTGCGCAAAAACTGACAAAATATGAATAAATGAAGTATTAATTAAAAATTAATGTAAATATATCAGGATAAAACTATTAAAAAATAAGGGATGATATAGTAGTAATATAAACTATATATGTAAATCAACGAATGCCCGAAAACGGGTATATAAAAAAGTAATTATATACAAGAACATATTATACTGATTTATAAAGTCTGATTTCCTTAAGGAAATCTAAAACTAGACTAAAATCTATAGTATTAAATAACTCGGTCATAGTATTAACATTGTAGTACCTTTGACGCATAGGATCAAAGTCTACACATTCCAGCAATATGTGATTGACCGTTAACGGTGCAAAGCAGGGTATACATTCTGGTAATGGCTCACCTTGTAATAAATATGAATGAGTATAACGTGTATGCCCTATTCTGCACCGAGCTAGGACAACTTCCTCTCGACGAATGGGTCTACTAGAAGAGCGCCATTCTCCGAGTAATGGTATAATTGAATGGAGTTTATTGTTAACTGACAAATCCCAAGTGGCTTGCCAAGAGTTACGAATATATGTGTTGATACAGCTTTTAAAATCAGTATAAGGTAATTTGGTATTAGATATATGTAAATATAATGCTGCCTTGGCAGCACTATCAGCTCTATCATTACCACGTATTCCTACATGGCTTGGAAGCCAGCAGAAACTAATAACATTATCAATTATAAGAGAATTGTACTTTTCTAAAAGTTGAAGCACAACTGGGTTATCATGTTTCATATTACCCAGTGCTTGAGGAGATGAAAGGGAATCAGAAAAGATTACAAAATGGTCATCATCAGGTTCCTGAATATATTTTAAGGCAAGTTCAATTGCTTTAAGTTCAGCTGAAAAGATAGAGGCCTTGTCAGGCAGGAGGCTCTTTATGCTGTGTTTGTGAACAGCTGCTGCAGCTACCTTATCTCCATCCTTAGAGCCATCTGTGTAGATATGTTGAAAGTCACTGTATTTCGATATAATTTCATTAAATTTGCTCTGAAAGACAGAAGGGTCTGTACTGGATTTGTTATTATTACAGCAAAGTGTACGTAACCTTTGTTAATTTACATAACATGTTTTACATCCAAAGGCATACACTTTTCGAACTGCATACTCACCTCTACATGACATCAACCCATTTCTACTATCAGTAGGTCAAAGTGAATGACCTTGACATTCTTTATAAAAAAAAAAAGTTCATTTTTCACATAAAAACTGCCACACAGCTTTCAAACTTTAAACCATCATACACACGTCTTTGTGACAGCAGTATGTTCAGACCAACGTAATTAAATGCTCTTGACCTCTTTTTAATACTCAGTTTAGTTGATTCATCGCACACAAACAGCCATGCCATGTTCAAACTTCATACTCAAGATAATAGCATTTTCGTACAATCGGAACAGTTTCTAGTTTAAATTGTTGACCATTAGTGTTACTACATCTTATTGTTGCTGCAACGTCGAACACATATGTGGAATTGATTCTCTCACCTGCTTGCATACATATATTATGGAAGCTAAACTAACATAAATATTCTACTTATACTTGATGAGCTCATCAGTTGTTACTGTATGTACTAAATCAACTACTAAATCAACTAGTGAACAGAAGGATGTCAACATCCAGATAGTATTGACAGTTCCTTTAGACAACAGCTGGCTTCCATATACATATATCTGTATATAGGTAGACACTTAATGTTGCTTCGACTTCAGACTGAAGACGTTCCCATTTTTTTGTTACCTTGAGCGTTGTCTATTTAATGTGCTATCTATCATACAACAGTAAACTGAAAGCAGAAGTATAATCCTACAGTAGTACAATACACATTCAACTTGACATTTAATGTGTTCATGTAATGAAGATTATAATAAAAACCATTAAGTGCTTTCGGATCTCGTATGGGCTAGACACAGGTCAAACCGCAAGTAACCATTCATTCGTTCGTTTACACTGGTACATTTTCAAATATTGTTTATATTATAAAGTTATAACTTTCTAACTTTGAGGCTTATAAAAATGAACACGTAATCTTATCTAACATGTACGTTTTCATTGATCTTTGCTGTTCAGCGAGAGTGTTAAAAGGGAGTACATCATGTCCTTTGTGGGAAATTTAGAGTACTACCAGACTAAATGTGTTTGCGTTAAACTGATTCATATTGCATCATACTGATTTACTTTGCTGTGTATCACTTCACATTTTTCGATGAATCGTTTCAGTTTTTATCGTACCGACTTGTATTTTATTGTATTGATTTTTTTTGTCAAATGTTTTGTCATTGCACTGAATGATTTCTGTTTGCGTCGTATGGTCTGACATTTTACACCGTATCATTTCACTTCGAACCGTATTAATTCACGTTGTAACGAATGAACAGAGTTTACACGTCGCATCGAATCAATATATACGTCATCAAATGACTTCATGTTGAATTAAACGGCCTGTCATTGAATGGTTTGTAAATGTCCACATTTTGAAGATTATGGCTTCCCATAAATACGTCCACTGACCGTCAGATTCATAGAGACTAACGCTGGGAGGAAGGGATCCCACTGGGAGCTCGACTTGTCCAGTGAGAAAGTGTCTATTTGTACAAATGGTGGGAGATTCTACCCAGGAAAAAAATGCCAATTTTTACTGAAAATGATTTTGAAAGACATTTTCGCCCCGGGAAACAACATCCTGTTTAGGTTTACATATGTGAAACAAATAAATAACTTGCAACCACAAACAATAACACAGAATTCATCATGTTTAATCTCCATGGAAATTAGTCCATAGAAACCAATAGTTTTCGGTATGTTCTTACTTCATGGCACGCCTGTACTGGCGCGCATTTTGTGTGTTCAAATGCATATATTAAATAGAAAGT
Source organism: Cyrtodaria siliqua (assembly GCA_037043455.1). Lineage (NCBI taxonomy): Eukaryota > Metazoa > Mollusca > Bivalvia > Adapedonta > Hiatellidae > Cyrtodaria > Cyrtodaria siliqua. The sequence goes on along the minus strand of JAWPHD010010760.1, from coordinate 18,928 downwards.
CCAATACCTTAGTATTAGCAAAGTTCTTTTTCATTTACATCGAATGCAAACAAGTCCTTGTTCATTTACATCGATTGCAAACAAGTTCTAGCATAGTTCATTTACATTTATGCAAATAAGTTCTTGTTCATTTACATCGAATGCAACAAGTTCATTTACATCGAATGCAAACAAGTTCTTGTTCATTTACATCGAATGCAAACAAATTCTTGTTCATTTACATCGAATGCAAACAAGTTCTTTTGCATGTTCTTGTTCATTTACATCGAATGCAAACAAGTTTTTGCGCCTTATTTTCATCCTTCACAATGGCTTCCGGTGTAGAATCAGTACTAAGCAATGTGAATTATAAATAACATGGCCACAGAGAGAATCGAACCCACGACCTCTCGACGTGGATTCCGGCGCTCTACCACCTGACCACGCATTCCACTATGAGAAAGCACGTACCTTTTGTTTCTAAATCGTGCAGAATGTTCTCCACCTACCTGAAATCGAGCCATCATCTCTGGGTAATCTCATTTACATAGAGATAACAGATGAGGCAGGCAGACTCAGTAACTTCACAACCGCTGTGGAACTCCGAACTAGTAAACCTCTATTAGTCGCCTCTTACGTCCATGACGGGTGAATCAGAAGTATCGTTTTTTGGTTCGCTTGACAGCCCCGGAACCACTTGGGGTAGAGACATTGCAAACCACGAACATGACGATGTTTATGTTATACGTCATGTTTTGTATAACAGTCTCTCCGGGAATAAATTAATCAGCTATATGCTTATTTGATAGTGTTTACATTATTAATAACGGGATTAAAAAGTTATGAATCTGTCTCCCAGTAGACATGCGTGTGACAGCATTTTATTCAAGTTTTATATAAACGTAAATGAAACAATTGGTTTAAAATAGCATTACAGTTATTAAAATGTATTTGATATGTTTAATACATGGTTAAGGCGTCTGCAATTTAATAATAACTTGTGGGATTTAAATGCGTCATCAAAGTACGAGATGACATCAGTTGTTGTGGTACACTATGATTTATTGTCATATTTAACACATTACCTAAATACATTAAAAAAAAACACGTTCTACTCGAACAGAACAGTCACACTTAGTTACCCATCCTGAAAGACATTTGCTCTACATCATTTACCTGTATAATCAACAACTTTCTATAAGTAATCACCACTCTCTCTACAATCAAGTTTTAACAACTATATATATACTACATTTTTCATGTTACACCTTTATGATTTCTTTGTGCTAAACCGTTTCAAATACGTGATTAAAATAAATAAGTGGATACATTTAAATTATTTCCAGCAGCCGACACTATTATGGACTATTACATGACCTAGTTTATGATTAAAGTAATCCATAATTGGTATTGATACAGCCGTTCAGGGAATGCGTCACCAAGGTAATTTTGGCCAATTAGCATACCGAAGGGAGTCCTCGGTAAATGCTTACCAGAGTCATATATTCCCGATATTTATTATACCATTGGTGTAGAAACTTTGGGTGCGTTCAGTGTTCTCCCATTGGCAACCGCATCGGTTAACTTTGAGCAATATATACTCTACTTAACAAAGCTAATATTTCTGATACTAACGCTTCTTTTCTTGATTTACATCTCTCCATTGAAAATGGTGAAATAATTAGCAAAATATATGACAAGAGAGATGACTTTAATTTTGATATTGTTAATTATCCCCATTTAGATTATCCCCATTTAGATGGGGATGTTCCCCGAGCAGCTTCTTATGGGGTCTATGTGTCTCAACTTATTCGTTTTTCTAGAGCTTGTACTTAAGTTGAGGACTTTACTATTCGTTATCTTTGTATAACAAAAAGCTACTCCATCAGGGTTACCGTTACCATAAACTTCGTAAAACCTTTACACAATTTTATTATCGTAACCCTGATCTTCTTTCCAAATATAAAAGAACTCTTCTGCGACAAGGACTGTCATAACCTGACTTCTATGGTGACGTGATTTACAAACTTCGTAAGATCCTTGGTCATGATCAATTTCATACTATCTTTGTTAAACTTGTTAAAAGGTTTATCAAAAGAGGTTATGGCCCAATCATTTGTCAACGCACTGCATGCTTGGTGGTGGACCCATTTACAGTTCGCCACTATGCTTTCCTCTTTGATTGTGCCATGACCGGACAGGCTGCGGACCCTATGCTGACGTCTACCTAAAGCCCAAAAGAACGGTGACGTTTGATGCTTGTCTGCAGTCTTGTCTTGTCGTGCCCTCAGTGGTTTATTCTCTTGTTGCTCTGGCTTCTGCCAAGTCATTGAGTACCTTCTTTGTGGCTTTCAAGGCTATTGTTTTGTGTTTTTTTATATATACACGAGCATCTTTGTGTTTTACTTATATTTACCAATGGCCACCGATGGTAACATTTGGTAACAACGAGGCCATCGATACTACCTCGGGTGTAGAGTTGCGGGAAGATTGGTAACCAACGTTCTACCTATCGGCGAACCAATGGCAAACGACGGTGACCGATGGTTACCTAGAGTGCTTTCGGTAACAAATGGGAGAACCTTTAACGCACCCATTGTAGTATGATTGTATATATCAGTGAATTATTAATAGACCGAGTCGAGATGAGCAGATTGTTTCAATATAAATGATTTTAGTTGGGATTTCTAAAATTAAATGTTGGTGAATTTGAAAAATCTGCATGGGTAAGTCGAGTCGGATTCACATCATTCACTTGATTATCGTTTCAGTTAAAACTGCTTATAGTTTGGAAATTTACAATATAACTCTTCTGTGTTTTAGATAAACCTTAGATGCGTTGATGTGACCAAGAACGACAACAAGCGTCAGAAGAAATGATACAAGCTTGGTCAATGACACAGATGCAGCATCACTGATTCTACGGATACGTTAATATGACCAAGAACAACAGCAAGCATCAGAAGTTATGATACAATATTGAACAATGATACAAATGCAGACATCTGAGATAATGTGTAGACAGTAACATCCACAAACATGTCAAAGAGACGTCTCCCACACACGTTTCCCCATAGGATAGTGTTCACAGCGTCACTGATTCTGTGCCTGTGCGCTGTGGCAAGTTTGGTACTGGCCGTTCTCAGTTGGACCAATCGTCTGTGGGGTTATTACTGGGGTACGGGATTCTGGTCAGGCGGTGTCGTCTTGTTAACTGGAATTCATGGTATCGTGTGTTCATACGTTCGGAATATTTGTTCAGTGAAATCGTTCATGATTTCTTCAATATTTGGATGTTTAGTGTCTTTAGGCATGCTTGCGTTATCGGCTGGAGGACTGGACCCTGGGAGTGGATTTTACAATGGAATAAAAGGACACGAATCATTGAACCAAATTTGTCACGGTGGTTCCCTTGGATTGGGTGTTCTTCAGTTAGGACTGTGTATATTGGCAGATGGTATATGTATTCATTATTTATTTATTGAGAGAAATGCTCAGTTATATACGGTGAAAAACGGTGATAATAGCAAAAAACGTAAGCACCGATCTGGAAACAGAAATAGTTTAAATAGTACAAGAAGTGATACACCCTTCATAGATGGCTCATCTCAATCAAAGGGTAAAAAGAAATCTAAAGTAAATAAAAAGGAACCCAATGTGAGTATGCGCCACAGTTCAACTAGGGATCCAGTAGGATCATTAAGGAAAAATGGGAATGGCAGTGCATCGTCACCAACAAGAAGTCCGTGCGTAAGGTCTGCTTCATTTTCTACATTTGGACACAGCGATGTCGCCTCGGACCGGTTATCTTTAATTGTCCATCCAGGTGACAATATGAGCGTGGCTGAGACCATTCGTTCACAGACCCCTGATATACGCTCAAGTAATGAATGTCATTATGCGCAAACGACGTTGTTTGAACCTCCGTTGCCTATTGAAGAAGATGACGAGCTACCGCCATATGAGGCAGTTGATAGCCAACCATACGCAAATATAGACACGCAAGTCAATGTCAGTCCCAATACTGAGTTTGGCTCAAATCGCAATTTAAGACGGTCAAACAGTGCACCCTCACAAAATAGACGGCGAAGTGAAAGAAAGGGCAACAGACGCTCACTAGCAGGATCGCAAATACCACATGGTAAAAAAGAAGACAGAGCAATGCATAGTAGACCTAAATGTGAATTTAATAGTAACACCATGTGTGAACCACAAAGCAAACATTCTCCAGTAAGAAGTCGTTCTGTTGATTTGATGTCCGCCAATGATGGCTCACCATTTAGTAATCATGATTTACATGAACAAGGCGTTGCTTATAGGGACTTCGCACACTCAAGTGATAGAATATTAAGTTCTGGTGTGAATTTAACAGCAAATCGATCACAAAGCTTGAAATTCAATAGAGAAAAACGGCTGGATAGGAGGCAGCGTGCGCTTTCTGCCGAAATCAAACTCAATAAAGATCAAATCTTGATCCAAGGTAGCACTGGACATTTGAATGGAGGGTTGGGGCATAGGACCAATTCAATTGACGGGTCAAGTTCTGGATTGTTTGCGAGTAATCGTGCTATTCCAACAAAGTTTTCCTTACGAACACCTGTACGTCAAATCGGTATGCCGCATGTTCGATCAGCCGTTCCTGTGAAATCTATAACAACTTTACCATTATTTTCACCGCCTGCAAAACCTCCACGGACATTTTCTGTTACGCTAAAGGATTTTGACTTCGGCGATATTCCAAGTGTCCAGTTGGACGAATGTGTATTCATGGATGAACCCGATTGCATTTATAGTGAGTGCGAACCAAAAATGAAAGACGGTGTTGAAAACACTGAATGTGTTAACAAAACAGCGTCTTCCGATGAAACAAATAATAAAACAATAACTGAGGTTAAATCGGAAAATAGTATAACGTTTGAGAAAATAAAAGCAGACAAACCTAACCAGGAAACAAAAATAAGTATCGAATCTGGTCCTGTCTTGAAGTGTATGTTTGTTCCTCCTGGTGAAAAACCAGATTCTCCAGGGCACGTAGAAGGAAAAATAACAGATGTGTCTGAACAAAATAACAATTCTGATATTTCTCCTGAACTTACAATGACATTACCAAGTTCTCCCATTATGAAACGCCCACTTAATGAAGAGGTCGCGAGTGAACCCAATTCTCTTCTTGAAACAATTCCTATATATGCAGAAGTAGTAAAGAAAACGGACAATGCCCCAAAACCTCGGGTTCGTAAATCTAGACAACTTACTAATTCAGTTTCCATCAGTGAAACTGCTTCTCCGGATGCAAGAGGTAAAGACACTAAGACATTGGAATATGAACATACTTTCGAGGACAAGGTCGTTCTCTCTGTTCAAGAACCATGTCAGAAAGCAACAGATTCAACCGTCTATAAAAATGAAAAAACTAACGCAAATGTAGAACTGCTGCGTGATTTACGTGTTCGCTTGCCGCCGCTTTCCCCATCCGAGAGAATACTTCAGCGCAAAAATAGTTCTCCGCCGATTAGAAACGACAATGCAGACATGCATGACAGTGGAGTTCAGCTGCTCAAGAGTGAGAAAGACACAGCTGATAACAATATCAGCATAGGAAATAATGGTGCTCGACCAAAGGTATATAGAAATTTAAAGACTGGACCTCAGCTTAGCGCTATACCTGTTCCTACAAAAAGGAGTTCGGTGTCAAATGTAGAAAAGGACGATATACAAAAATCGACAGATAAGCATACTACCAGCGAAAAGTCTTCTGATGTGCGTCGGACTTCATTAACACCGTCTAAGCCGGCTGCATTTAAAACATCTTCTCAACAATCGAATCCATCACCATTGATGTCAAAGTCTTCACATTCACCATCAACATTACAATCCGGACCAGTGGTGTTGAGACCAGGAGAACGATCTACAGCCAGTAGATCGTTAACAAACAATACTCCGGCTTCGTTGTCTAGTAATGTTCCGAATAAGTTATCGAATGGTGCTCAAGTTGTCCCTTCTAATAGTGTTCCGAATGCATTAGCCGGTAGTTTTCATAACATTTTGCCGAATAGTGTTCCGATGAGACAAAATGTACCTCCTCCGACAGCAGCAGCGTCTCAGGGAGTGCTCCATTTGCCGCAGTCTCAATATTCCCGCCATGTTACAGAAAACGGACAACATAATGCCCCCAGTTCTGTTCAGGCACAAGCGAATGTGCAAAACAATGCACCATTGCCAAATATGGCTCAACAAAATAACTCCAATGGACCTCCGAACAGGCCATTGTTTTCCGTGCTTTTATAGGTCACGCGTGACTTGAATCCTATCCCATGGCCTCGTCGTTGCAGACCACATTTTTATTGTTTAACATGTACTGAACTAACACCGTCTGAGCCGGCTGCATTTAAAACATCTTCTCAACAATCGAATCCATCACCATTGATGTCAAAGTCTTCACATTCACCATCAACATTACAATCCGGACCAGTGGTGTTGAGACCAGGAGAACGATCTACAGCCAGTAGATCGTTAACAAACAATACTCCGGCTTCGTTGTCTAGTAATGTTCCGAATAAGTTATCGAATGGTGCTCAAGTTGTCCCTTCTAATAGTGTTCCAAATGCATAAGCCGGTAGTTTTCATAACATTTTGCCGAATAGTGTTCCGATGAGACAAAATGTACCTCCTCCGACAGCAGCAGCGTCTCAAGGAGTGCTCCATTTGCCGCAGTCTCAATATTCCCGCCATGTTACAGAAAACGGACAACATAATGCCCCCAGTTCCGTTCAGGCACAAGCGAATGTGCAAAACAATGCACCATTGCCAAATATGGCTCAACAAAATAACTCCAATAGACCTCCGAACAGGCCATTGTTTTCCGTGCTTTTATAGGTCACGCGTGACTTGAATCCTATTCCATGGCCTCGTCGTTGCAGACCACATTTTTATTGTTTAAAATGTACTGAACTAACAAATTATCACTTCCGTTTTAAAATGTTTCATATTTAAAATGCATAATATTAAATTGTTTATTTCGATTACAAATAATCTCAAATGCTCTAAAAATGCTGCTGAAACGAGTTCATTGTTTGTACTAATATAACAAACATTCGTTTCACTTTTAGAATGATTTTATTTAAAATGCATATTATACGATTGTTCTATTTCGGATGTTCTAGAAAGTTGATGTTGGTCACGGACAATGCGGTGTACTTAACGTTTACTGTATTAGCATTGCAGTCAACACTACTTACTTTTTAACGTTTTGAAAAGGCATTTATACTGACCATATATATTTATGTACATACATATGTATTTATTGTAAATGATTATGAATAGTAATTTGTATTCGTTATTAAAACGTGTATGACACCATGAATTGCATCTATCTAATGTTATTCCCTCGTTCGTGGTATGTATATAGCGCTTCCGTTGTAAACCCTCTCGCCTCTCACCGCTGCGGGTTCGAATCCCACTGGGAGCTTAACTTGTGAGAAAGTGTTTTGATGCTTACGGATAGCGGGAGGTATACAATACTGGTTCTACCCAGGAAAAAATGGAGTGGTCTGCCTCTACCACAAACAAAATCGATATATGGCTAAAATTACGTGCTAAACAAATCGTTGTAATTATCGATGGTATGTGGAACTATATGTTCACTATATTCTTTTCATGCCAATCTGGTACACTTACAATTATATCGATGTATGTCATGTTCATGTGTCGTGTTCAAGTCCCGTGTGGTTCCCGGACAAGAATAGGGCGGTTATGTTCAAGTCCCGTGTGGTTCCCGGACAAGAATAGGGCCGTCATGTTCAAGTCCCGTGTGGTTCCCGGACAAGAATAGGGCCACTGCTCATCCAGACAGAGGGTAAAATATCCCCCCGAATTCGTATTCATTTGTCATGTTCGTCATGTTCATTATTAAAGGTAGGCACCACGTTTTAGGTGCTACTTGAGTGGGAGCAGAAAACTAGGATCGTGCTCCAGCGAAAAAAGAGTGTTTACAACAACTTTGCAGCTATGTATGTGATAATGTTCTACGCCCATTCTGCTTGTGTTTTTATCTCGATGTAAATGGATGGTGACATTCCTGTTGGCGCAATATAGCCGCTTTGTGCTGATGCGACATACAGCCCATTTCAACTCAACTATCATGTATACATCCTTTATAGCTCGACCATTCGAAAATACGTAGGGCTATAGTACTCACCTCGGCGTTCGTTTTTAGGATACAGTTGTGTGGCAAGTCCAATTAGTTCAACAATCACTGGTGATACACCAGTTAAACTTGGAACATGTCTTCATTGTAACCAACGACACTCAGAGATACGTGTCCCATAACTCTGTATTGCTGCTTTTCAAAGTTATGGCCGTTTTTAAACATAGGTGTTCAGGTTAATGTTTTTTTGGCAAGTCCATATATTTCAATAGCTGCTATAATCATATATCAGTAAAACTTCAGTAAAGCTTGGAATATGTTTTTCATACCACCAAGTACGCTTGTAGACACATGTAAACTCTGTATTACATTTTAGAAAACAATATGGAACTGTTCCGAATTCCGAATTTGTGGTTAAAGTTTGTTTCGAAAATCCATTAGCTGCAAGGAAAAGGTTATAAGTCCAACAGGAAGAGTAGCATTCACAGAATACAGTTAGACCAGCAAGTATTACAAAGCAAATGTGATTCAAAAAGTACATCACAAACACATTCAGTGAAACAGCATATCTCAGACATATAAGGGTTGACAACAGGGGTACCGCCTTTGAACGGTCAGTGTCAAAAGGGACAACCGGGGATTTTAAACCGGTTCAAGCCGGTTTAAACCAAACCTCACTCTTACCCCGTCATCATCCCTAAATACCCCGTCATCATCCCTAAACAACGGGACAGTGTAAATAAAAATAATCCCCGCCGAGTTAACCCCTTACATTTGAGAAAGCGTAGATAGGTGTTATAAGAAAAAAACAGAACTGTTCATGTATATAATATATCAAAAAATAAGTTAAAAATAAGAAGCGAATCTCATATGTACGCGATGACTTGCCTGAAGTCGAAGAATCAAGGGGAAAACCGTTAAGGGCACGACAAAACGGAGTGAAGGACATTCATCAAACACGTTCTCATAGAGTCCACAGCCCGTCCACTCGTTGCACAATCAAAGCGGAAAGCATAAGGCATAAGACAACATAGAGGTAAAACTTAAAATGTATCTTCAGTATCATCCACCGCCCGTCCGGCCGTTGCACAATCAAAGAGAAAAGCATAAGGCATAAGACAAAATATAGGTAAAACTTAAAATTTATCTTCAGTATCATCCACCGTCCGTCCGGCCATTGCCGTCCGTCCGGCCGTTGCACATCAAAGAGAAAAGCATAAGGCATAAGACAACATATAGGTAAAACTTAAAATGTATCTTCAGTATCATCCACCGCCCGTCCGGCCGTTGCACACTCAAAGGGAAAATCATAAGGCATAAGACAACATATAGGTAAAACTTAAAATGTATCTTCAGTATAATCAGGACACAGGGGCTGGTTTATGACAAGAGATCATTTTAATTTCGATCCTGCTTAGTCGGGGAAGTTCCAAGCGACCGTATTAACTTATTCGTTTTCGTCGATCTTGTAGTCGAGTCGACGAATATAATAGTCGTAATATTTGTATAACTAAAAGACCACTCCATCGTATCGTTACCATAAAATGGACGGAAGGTTGTGATAAGATGAGGGGTGTAGTGGTTTGGGTACTATTAACATACATACCAAATATCAAAGCAATAACTTTAATACCCACAAAATAATATGATCTAGAAAGGTGTGGGGTGGGGTATTAGTGGTAACTGGTCGCGACTGAAGAAGTATAAAACATCGTATCGTTACCATAAAGTTCGAAAAGCCTTTGCAAACTATTAGTATCGTAACGCTGATCTACTTTTAAAACATAAAAGTAAGAACTCTTCTGCGACAAGGACTATCACAACCAGACTTCTATGGTGACATGATTTACAAACTTCGTAAGATCCTTGATCATGATCACTTTCATCCAATCTTTGTTAAACTTGTTGTTAAAACGTTATCAAACGAGGTTATGATCCTATCATTTTGCAACGCACTTCATGTTTAGTGGTTGACCCATTTACAGTTCGCCACTACGCTTTCCTCTTTAATTGTACGATGACCGGACAGGATATGGGCCCTATGATGACGCCTACCTAAAGCCCATTAGGACGGTGGCGTTTGATGTTTGTCCGCGGTCTTGTCTTGTCGTGCCCTCAATGGTTTATTCTCTTGTTGCTCTGGCTTCTGCCAAGTCATCGAGTACCTTCATTGTGGCTTTCTAAGCTTTTGTTTTTTTGTTTTTTGTATTGATATATACACGAGCATCTATGTGTTTTACTTATATTGCCTTTTAACGCTGCCTTGTTGGTTAGAGAATATTTCATGGCGGGGATTTCTTTATTTACACTGTCCCGTTTAACTGGGATGACAATAGGGTAAGTGTAAGGTTTGGTGCACCCTAGAACATGGTTTAAACCCCCAGTGGCCTTTTTGGTCACTGATCGTTCCAAGGCGGAAGCCCTATTGTCAACACTTTTGTGTTTGTGATGTCGTTTGCATTTTTCATTAATTACTTTTGCCTTCTCGTTTGTCTGTTTGCGTGTTTGGTTTTGTGTATTGTGGTTGAATGTCGTCATTGAATGCTACTTTCCCTGTCCGATTTTTATATCTTTCCTTATTCTCTGGTTGCTCTGGCTTATGCCACGTCATCGATTACATACGTTGTGTTTTTCGGGTATTTGTATATGCATATACATGATCATCTTTGTGTTATACTTACATTGCCTAGAGTAAATGTGAGGTTTGGTGCACCATAGAACCTGCTTAAAAAAACATCGAAATTTTTTTGTTAACCGTTCCAAGGCTGTAGCCCTTTTGTCAGTCCTTTTATGTTTGTGATGTCATATACCTTGCCTTGTATGTATCCTTGTTACTGTTATTTGTTTGAATGCGTGCTTTTGGTTGACTGCGGTCCTTGAAAGCTATAGTTCACGTACCATAACTCTGTATTGAATTTTAACAACATTATAGCCCCGTTTTCACTTAGAATATCTGGTTCCGGTTTATCGGCACGACCATATATTTCAATACTCCCTGGCCATACTTAAACTCGGCATATGTCTTAATTCTAATCAAGGAAAGACCCCGCTCCCTCGAACCTCTTCTCTCACCCCGCCCCACGCCCTCCCCACCCCAACCACCCACCCCCACACACAAGATTGAATAAAACAATTATAGTAGTAATAATAGTTGTACTACTATGTTTTATACTTCTTCCATCGCTACCAGTTACCACTAATACCCCATCCCCACACCTTTCTAGATCATATTATTTCGTGGGTATTAAAGTTATTGCTTTGATATTTTGTATGTATGTTAATAGTACCCTAACCACTATACCCCTCATCTTATCACAACCTACCGTCCACTATGACCGTGTGAGTAAACTGATGAGCGGTACCTGTTACCTCGTGGATCTCCGGTAATTTTTATTCGCCCACATATTATGGTATAGGGTTGTCCATCCGTCCGTTATTCCATAAACCGTTATACTTTCCGCGCGATAAATTCGAAATCGTAACACGCACCCGCATGAAACGTTATAGATACTAGTCGTACATAATATTGAATAATTAATCGAATAATTAAATACTTAACTAGGTATTTGCGCTTTCAGATTATGTAGATTCACCATCCATCTTGAATGAGTTTCCCGCATTTCTCGTCCTAATAAGACATACTTCATAAGTCACAAGTCAAAAGTCGTAAATCAAAAGTTGTAAGTCAAAGGTCATAACTCAAAGGGTACCTAAAGGCTTCCGTATATAACTTAGTAATACATAGTTTGAGAATGCAAACTCTATAGACACGATATAAACGTCTTTACCCAGCCGGGCGAAACCGCAAAACTGGGGTGTTTAATTAAGAGTTACCAACGCATAATTCATTAAATACGCATATTCAATCACGAGTATTTTAAGAACCCAAGAACAAAAATCCTATACTTTAAATCGGCACATATACATACGGAAGCCTATGGGTACCTTTTGAGTTATGACCTGTGACTTACGACTTATGACATGACTTTTGACTTACGATGTATGACTAACGACTTTTGTTTTATGAAAAGGTAAGCGGGAAAATCTTAAATGGCGAAAACTGTGAATGGTTTGATGTAGATGCCGAACTTGTTTTCATAACTGTCTCCTGATACCAGCGAGTTATATTAACCAGTGTTGTTGTTCTATCAAGTACACAAGTGCCTGGTTAAACTTGCAGTAGAATCCAGCTAATAAATACTTTTATAATGGATGGCTTTTCATATCCAGAAATTGTTTTCTTCTGCCATTACACTTTGCATGCGGCATCTTCAGACAAATGTACGAGGAGCTAACGGGAGTGCAGAGTACACCGGAAACTGTTGTCATTGGTCGGATTGCAAGAGAAATTAAACAGTGGTTAGCGCATAGTGTATCGAGCCATGTGGAAACGACTCAATGTATCACAGGACAGAGTTTTGCAAATTATGAGTGACATAGACCCTGCCGGAATCTGCTTGAGGAAAGCATATCGCTTACTCAGACGAAAGTACTACATTATATATTTAATTGGCTGGAATTGGCATCCAGCAATAATTATCCCTCAATTATTGAAACATATTTCCTTGAACATTTGAGAAAGAATGGTATTTCACCACGTGTTCTGCGTTGCTATATTTATATAGCCATTTTTTTCTATACCTTGATACCCGTGATACCGATAGTTTGGCCGGGCTCAAAAGCTTGTTTACGGCAAGAGTATCTCTAATCAATGCACCGAAGTCTCGTGGAAATTGCTAGGGCGTCAAGAGATTCGATGGTGCATTTGTTTTTTTCAATGATTGACGAGAAAGCAACCGGTTTAATGAAACTGATCCGATATGTTGCGAATGTTTAAAATAACGCTTCAATGGTCTGGTCAAAGCAGAACTTGACAACATTGCCCAGCAATGGAACATCCACACTATAAGAGCTCATATGAGCGCTCATATTCCTTATGGCTAGCACGAATTAATGAATTTTGAACTATTTCAATTGGTGGTCGGGATTTCGGTAGTCGACCAGGAAGTGCAAACTTGGATATAGAAGTGCGAGTTTGTAGAGGTATGCATCCAAACAAGCACTTACTACTTCCTGCTCGACTTGGCTACCGAAATCCCGACAACCAAATGTGTCTGGAACAAACTACATAAAAGAGTATGAGAGTGGACCTTTGGAAACGGCCGAACACGACACATACGAAATATTGCAGTCTCGGTTTGAATTAGATTGTTCATGAACGGTAGTAAAATATGCTAGCTATCGCTCACGCCCTCTAGCCCCGGATTGAGCAGAACTCAATATTCATAAAAGCAATAGTACATAATTTTAACCATCCCGAAGATGGCATAAATATGGCGGTGGACATAGAGATCTTTTCTTTCCCCATGTCCAGCGACGTTTGGTCCCAGTGTCTAACAAAATACTATGCCCCTAAGAGCGAAATAAACAAAATGGAATTTAGTTGGAGCAGCGGTTATGAAGACTGAAAATTAAAAAGCAGACAACATATCCTATGAGTGGTTAAACAATACCAAGAGCCTTTTATCGGCCGGAGTAGAAGAAAACAAAAGCAATTGAAAATGTACCACCGATAAATAAATATAAGTATCGGGCTTAGCGATCTCCAAAGATCGAATGAATAACAGTCCTGATTGCAAGCGCGGGGAGACGTTTTACTGCCGTCACACTGCACAAACAATGCCACTGTGTTTAAGTCGGGCTTGCATATCCAAAATAATCATGTTCAGCTGAAACTAAAGAGTTGTAAAACCTCCTGAAGCCAAATGTTTAACTTTCCACATATGTTGATGCCGCTTTGAACGTATTAAGGGAGCTCATTAATATGTATAATTATAGATGCCGAAAGATCTGTTGATATAGGCGTACTGTTATTATTAGCAAATCCTTACACATTTAGGTAAAATCAGTGGATCTTTGTACAATTAAAAGAAAAAAGACATTCAAATGCGAAAGAGCATGAAATGAAAATGATGCGTTTCAGTGTTAGCTATTTATATTAGCTAAACAGTACTTATACAAAACAATTTCCATGTCAAAAAATTGTTTCGTTTTCCATACAATTGCTGTGATGGGACAATCCCGCATCCTCTATTTCAACTATAGAATTACGGTTTACAGATCTTACGATATCTATAACTGAACATAATATATGATGTAGGAAGAAATAAAAACAGCGTTAAGCATACACTTTTAATAAATATATTAAAGTCCAAAAAACTTAATTTAGACTCTAAAACCAAGAGTACACCGGGTGTTGGGGGATGCAAACAAACAAAAACACGTGTTACCCTATAGATGCTGTAAACATATGGTGAGATCAGCTGTATATTTATTATTGAGTTTGATCTTGAAGAACAGCTAACATTATAATAGATGTAAACATGTTTACAATTTATGCAAATTATTATGCAAATTCATTTATGATGATGTGGACTGTTCTCATTGGACGGTTTTAGTGGGGAAGCCTTCAGGAACAGTCTAAGACAGTATATAAATAGACTCTGGGAGCAGCTCAGCAGATCAGTTTCAGTATTCTTCATTAAAGTTAATTTAGATTTGGATGCGTTTAGAAAATATAATTGTGAGAGGATTTAATACATATTGCGCTCATTAATAACATTGAATTTGGATATTTGTACTAAACCGGAAATATTAGAAAGTAATTTGGACTGAAAGGACAATTAACATTTGGATTAAAGAGACACTTACTGTTTTATTTAAAGAGGAACTTACTGTTTTGGATTAAAGTGACACTTACTGTTTTGGATTAAAGAAACATTGGGGAATTTTATTTTGACTTAATTCAAAAATTGGATGTTAATGAAAAACTAGATTTGTGTATTTTGTAAGTGAATATTTTATGTAAATAAATTTGTCAATTATATGTTTGTGTTGCCTGTTTTGCTTCTTTTCTCGTTACATATTTTTTCTTCTCTCAGATCATGGCCATATTCTTTGAATCTGGTGATCACCTAAGGAACAGGATGAAGCCTACTATTAGGAAATTCGATTTAGAAATAAACAAAAGGCTCATAAGGGCCGGTGACGCTCTACTAGCTACATAAACATAAATTTATCATTTGTTATCATTTGTAAGTTTGTCTGCATGGTACTATTTAGTCAATAAATAAACTTAATAGATAAACTAAAATCTAAAGATTTATGCAAATATAAGACACAAATCCATGCCATTAGATTTAGAGACAAATAATTGATTTTTGTTTGTTTTCAGTCATGTTTTAGAACAAGCTCATTTAAGGCGGGATATTGTGGCTTTATGACTTCATTAATTTAACCTAAATTTCCTGTTCGACTTTTATACCTACAGTTTCTATGCTATTAGTATGAAAAGTAATGACAACAGAAAATAGTAGGCAATTATGCAAGCAAAGTACAGCATTTTTCAGCAAATCAAGGGCCATAACCTCGTTTAAACACGCAGTGATATTTTTTTGGCACTGATCTAGGTGGTAGTCCTATTGTCAACCCATTTATGTTGTGATGTCATATACCGTGCCCGTAGTTGTTGTAATCAGCCGACAAGGACTATCACTACCTGACTGACTATAAGGTGACTGTGATTTACAAACTTCGCAAGATCCTTGGTCATAATCACTCTCATACAATCTTTATAAAACTTGTTAAAAAGTCTATCGTTTTGCAACACACTGCATGTTTAGTGGTTAACCCTTTTACAGTTCCCCAGTGATTGTGCGATGACAGATTGTGGACCCTATGATGATGTCTACCCAAATCCTCTATAGGACGGTAGCTTTTGATCTTTGCCTTAAATCTTGTCTTGACTTGCCCTTAACGGTTTGTCTCTGTTCGTTGCCTCCTGGCTATCTGCCAAGTCATTGAGTACTTGCTTTGTGGCTTTCTAGGCTTTTGTGTGTTTTTATATTATATATAAATGACCATTTATGTGTTTTGCTTATACTGCCTATTAATGCTGCCTTGTTTGTTAGAGTATAACTTGGCGGGAATATCTTTATTTACACTGTCCCGTTTTATTGGGATGAAATATGGTAAGAGTGAGGTTTGGTGCACCATATAACCGTGGTTTAAACGGCTCTTTTTTGCTACTGAACGTTCCAATGCGGTAGCCCTATTGTCAACCTTCTTCTTATGTTTGTGATGTCATATCTTGCCTTTTAATCATCTTTGTAGTTGTTGTTTGTTTCTGTGCGTGTTTATGGTTGAATGAGGTCCTTGAATGCTGCATTTCTTGTTCGACTATTGTATCCATTTATTGTGGATTTAAATCATTGTTTTTGCTTGAATTGTTCTTGAATTAGCCTCGATCCGTCGGATGTGAACGTAAACCGGGCGGTCCCGTGTATCGGTCTATCCTCTGAGCACGTTAAAGAACGATAGGAATCTATTCGATAATAAGAGTAGGGCAAGGTTCCCGGATTTGTATAGTATCCGTCTCTCTCTCTCTGGGCGGGCTCTAAATAACCTATACTGTGTTGATGAGCCGTTAAACAACATTCAATTCAATTCAGTTCTATATCTACTTTGATTTCACTGATATACAGCTTTTGAAAAAAATGGGGATGGCATTGGCTCAGACGTTTGGCGCTCGCCTCAGGAACCTAATGTCGTGCGTTCAAACCCCGGTAGCGAATTTAATTAGGAATCAACCATCCATCTACTGACCAATATAAGACTATAGTTTTTCTTTAATTTCATTTAGCAATTTCTTTTTTATGGCAACCTGTATTTTGACATGTGTGTTGTTAAAGGTTTAACACAACCTTTCTACTATAAATATGTGTATGCATTGGCTTACTTGTGGCTAATGACTTGTGATTAATGATTTGTGACTTGAGATTTGTGACTAATGATTTGTGACTAGTGACTTGTGACTCATGAATAGTGATATGTGACTAATGGCATATGACTAATGACTTGCTGACTAATGACTTGTGCCTTATGACTTGTCGCTTTTGTATTCTTGAGAAAGTATATGTTAGTAAGATAATTATAAACTAAGACAAGTAAAATTGTTAGATAAATAATCCTTAATACTCTCATCCTATCTCATACCTAAATGCCTGAAGCCACTTTTTATTTGTAAAATGAATATTTTAGCGACTTAAAACTATTTTGAATTGTACACCAGACAATTCTGAAAATAATCATAAATTACACAGTGATGTCTGCAGATAAAATATTCAAAATAATCACTTATTCAGTAAATTGTCCTTGATTCAGCTCACCAATATTACCCCACCATTAGGCAATGATGTATTGGACGCCTGAAAATGTGCTTGGAATATAGTTGTATTCATAATGCAGAAAGTGTTTTGGTACCCCGTAGCACAAATTCCTTAGGAAGATCTAACTGGCGGTTTTACATCTGAAATCGTTGTGTCTCACATTATCCTGGACATCAACTGCCTTGGTTTCAATTTTTAATCCACCAGCAACATTATAGTTAGAACTAATGCCGCAAGAAAATAGTGTGTAATAACCACTGACGCTCAGTATCCACCAAGACACCAGAACGTATGCTAAACTTTACTCCCTACAGCAACAATTTCACCATTGTTTTATACAGAGTATAACAACATGCATCGCTGCTGTGGTATTTGTTATAACACGATGTGTCATTTACATATCCAGGATTTCATTCTTCTGTTCATGGAGTACTGGCACAATTATCTGGTACTCTATCCGTTATTTGAGGAAAAAGCCTAAAAATTTGCTTTATTTGCGTTAATTCAATAAATAGTTTATTGTTCTCTTGCTACATATCCATCTACAACGGATTGCAGTCCTCAACCTCTGCATACCTTGATTACCACTGATACCTGTTAAAAAAACTTATTGAGCTCATTACTTATCCGGAGTATGCTGAGATGGACTCTCTTGGTATATTTCACTTCTACGTCGATGAGGCTTGTCGGAAAGTACCTCTGGTAAAGCACTCTGGCCATCCACAATGTAATTTGTAGTATTTGTGTCTTTCGGTTCTTTTCCTTTCTCACTCTTTTAGGCAATCCGTAAATTTTCAACAAAAAATATTCATGAAACAAATTATCAAATATTGCTTTTATGTTTAAACAAATTTGACATGGGCTTATAAGAACAACCTAGGAATATTCTTCAGCATTAACACTGTCATAGACAATAGAAACTGCCATTTCTCCTCACTAGACTGTTTTATACATATTTAAGAAAAGTCCAATCTTTACAAACCTTCAGATTTTTGTCCCATTCTGCCAATTTTGCAATTGAGAACTCCATTGTTAGCAATTTAAGTGGCTGGTGCCAATTTACAAACAACTTTTTTCTGTTGGGTAAGTTATCAGCAGAATCACCAATCGGTACACAACCCGTAGACCCTGACGAACTTGGTCAATTGCTTGTTGTTTCGTTGTTCACCACGCTTCGTTCTTTGACATGCATCCTTCATTTTCACTGATTTGAATTTGTTTTATTTTCACTTAAATGATCTTTGAAAACCGCGAGCTTACTGCATATTCTGTGTAAAAGATCAATCAATCAATTAGAATAATTAAAATAATTGCCTTCGTTCTGTGCCCTTTCAGAATCTATAGACTCTGATTCCCCCTTCTTGAATAAATTTCCACGCATTTCTCTTCTTCAAAAGACATGCTTCATAAGTCAAATGTCGTAGTCATAAGTCACTAAGATCGTAAGTAACATGTTCATTAAACTCAAAAGGCACCTATAGGCTTCTGATCTTCTTTCCAAATATAGACGTAATTTAAGGACTCGTCTACGACAAGGACTATCACAACCTGACTTCTAATGGTGATGTGATTTATA